>JBAKBP010020757.1:0-41951 GCA_037953745.1 Lithodes maja | reverse complement strand
CTACTTTAGTGCAGATTTTACAAAATCTTATTAATTGGGAATAAAAACAATTATAAGTTATTTTACTATCGATATTACTACTAGGGAAAGGAAAGTTTATTACGTTAAAATTAAAATCATCAACTTTGTGATATACTTTAAGTATGCACTGTTCATTAACAATCTCTATATTTATATCAAGAAAATTTTCAACTTCATAATTTACGTTACATTGTGTGAGGGGAATAGAATTAGGGTAAATAAGTTTAGCAACTTGATTAAAATTTAACAAATTGCAAACGAGAATATCATCAATATATCTACTATTATTACTTAACAATTTAGCAAGTGCTAATTTTTCTGGGATTTTATTTTTCTTGCTACTGTCAACTAAGTCTTTTATATATTTAAATTCTAAAGCAAGCAAGAATAAGTCTGCAATGAAAGGGCTAGCATTTCCACCCATAGGAATTCCTAATATTTGTTTGAAAATGTACGGCCCGAATCTAACATAAGCATTGAAAAGGAGGAATTTAAGGGCATTTTTAAGTTTAGTTCTATCAAAATATACAGAACTAGTGGGAGTAGAGCTAAGTGATGCATTATTAAAATATGTATAAACATTTATGAAATAATTACCATTCCTAACGAACCTGTCAAAGTGCAAATCTATAATAAAGCAAAGCTCTGAATATACTAAATCTAAAGGCAAATTGGTATACAAAGTCGAAAAGTCGAAGCTATGTACCGAGGTAACTTTCGGCATGGTATTTATTTTATCAATAACTTCTAACGAATTGTCAACACTCCAATAATAGTTAATGCCAGTTCTTCTCATGATGGTATTACAATATCTTTTATGAGTACTTTTAATGTATTTTAAGCAATTTACGACTTGTTCTGATAGAGTTTTAGTGGTAGCAAATTTTGCTCCGGCAATAAAGCGATATTTATAAGGTCTTTTATGAAATTTAGGTAACATGTATAATTTTGAAATGCACTTGTTCTTATCAGAAAGTTTAATATCAAATGTTATATTTTTCTTGGTATGTTCATCGATTAAGTTATCAATATTCAGATTATTTTGAATTTCATAAACAGAATTACCGCAAATATTTGTACGTAATATGTTACCCTTTATGTGCCAGATATTTTACTGCCGCTGGGTGATGGGAAGTAGAGGTATAGCATGGGTTCTAACAATCAGATTTTTGTGAGCCTTGGGCCTCTGAGAAAATTTTTTGGGGGGGTGTGACGTTAACCACTCCGTTAGAACTGCATGGCTTGTCCTACAGTGACTCGCTAGGATCGCCAGGACAGTGGATGTGGCTACAGTTGATGTATTGTTGTGTGCTTTATTTCATATGAAAGCTCGTGTCATGGGCAGTCCAGAAAGGCTCTTTGTTTTCACCCATGTCAAGGCTTTATATATTTAATTGCAAAGTATATGTTTTATCGTTAAGTAGTAATGATAGGATTTGAGAGAGAGAGAGAGAGAGAGAGAGAGAGAGAGAGTAGAACAGAGTATGGGGAGGCACGCAGTGTTTTGCTATACTCGATGACGTCATAGCTGGCTGGCCTCGGGGATTGGTTAGAGGAGTTTTTTACCATGCTTGGTGACGTCATGTTTAGCTAGCTTCTTTAGCATTGGCTAGAGGACTTGTTACCGCTTTCCCACGCGGTTCGAACTAGTGCTAGTATATATACTGCTCTCTGGCCACTCTCTCACTCAGATCTGGTTTCTAGAACGCATCCCTCTTATCCCTTTGATACCTGTCCCCCTCTTTGCACCGAGAACCTTTTCCTCTGCCTATCTCTCTCATTTTCCATATCTTTCACCACCTTTTATTAATATTATACCCCCTCTGGTTAACTCTGCATAATCAGCTTAATGCTGGCCAGTTGTATTGTGCGTTAAGGTCTGATATAACCCATGTATGTTAGTTGTTAAGATAAGTTGATCACGAAGAATTGGTTGGCATTCATATTGTTCAGTACTGCTTCCTATAATTATTAGTGTTCTGCTGGATTAGATAATGCTAGACTAGGAGTACAAAGGAGTACAAAGGAAATCAAGCAACAACAGGTCTAGTGACCCTTCTAGGCTGCTTGTCCTCCAAAACACTGAGGATCAAGTGTCCAAACAGTGGTTTAGAGTGGGTAAGGGAACATTGGAAAGGGAATTACTGCCCTGCCACTAATGTGGCAGGACTAGGAAGTTAGTAGGGGACATATGGGTTAGTAACTGAGGGGAGGATGAAATAAAGTTATTCATTTACAAACGCAGTCAGACGCGGGTTTGATGCGAGATATTTGTCTAGGTGGAATTTAAATGAATCAACGGTGCTGCAGTCTATAACGTCTCGGGGAAGCCCATTCCACAAGTTGACAACTCGATTGAAGAAGAAATTCTTAGATTCGTGTGAGTTAAAAGATTTACCAATAATTTTGCAACCGTTTCCCCGCGTGTAATTAGATTGGTCGATAGTGAAGTACTTACTACAGTTCATATTGTCGATGCCTTTGATGATTTTGAACACTTGAATTAAGTCACCTCTTAATCTGCGCTGGGTTAAAGGAAATAGATTTAATTCTCTAAGACGCTCTTCGTATGGTTTGTTCTTTAGGCTAGGTATCATTTTGGTAACTCTACGTTGAACTCGTTCTAGCTTGTTTATGTCTTTTTGGTAATAAGGGCACCAGCATTGAACGCAGTATTCCAGAAGAGGGCGGACTAAGGAATTGTAAAGGGTTAGGATTACGTCTTTGGATTTATGCTCAAATGATCTGCCTATAAAGCCAATTATTTTGTTTGCCTTCTTAACAACTTCTGAACATTGTTGACTCGGTTTCAGGTTACTCGATATTGTTACTCCCAGATCGGTTTCTCTGTTTACATTCTTAAGCTGAGTGCCATTCATCGAATAGTTTGCTTTCTCATTTAGGTATCCGATATGTAGTACTTTACATTTATCCGCATTGAAACTCATTTGCCAAATTTGGGCCCAATGTGACAATTTATCTAGATTGTGTTGCATATCGTCAACTTGATCTTTTGAGAGTACGCTATTTGCAATTTTTGTATTGTCAGCAAATTTTGAGACTGTACAGGTGAGACCCTCATCTATGTCGTTGATGTAAATTAGAAAGAGAATTGGTCCTAGTACCGATCCCTGGGGTACCCCGCTACTTACATTGGTCCATTTAGATGCCTTACCGTTTATGACTACTCTTTGCTTTCTGTCGCTGAGCCAATTTTCTATCCATTTCAACACACCGTCTTGTATTCCATGCGCTTTTAGTTTTAGCAGTAAACGTTTGTGGGGAACTTTGTCAAAGGCCTTTTGAAAATCAAGGTATATAATATCTACAGCTTTACTCTCATCATAGAGGTTGAGGATATCGTGGAAGAAGTCTAAGAGGTTTGTTAAACAGGAACGTTTTTTACGAAAGCCGTGTTGAGTATCTTTAAGTATGTTATTTTCCTCTAAGTGATTTACGAGTCTGTCTCTTATGACCGTTTCTAGCATTTTACATACAACTGAGGTTAAGCTAATTGGACGATAGTTACTGGGTAGGGATTTGCTGCCTTTTTTTAATATCGGTGTTACGTTGGATATCTTCCACTGATCAGGCATAGTTCCAGACTGCAAGGATTTATTGAATAGTAATGTCAGTGGTTTGGAGAGCTCATACTTAGCTTCCTTTAGAACTCTAGGCGAGATTGTATCAGGTCCAGGCGTTTTATTTACCTTGAGTTTATCTAAACAATTCAATACTTCTCTCTCTGTAACGGTGATATTGCTTAGAACATCTGAATTATCAATCTGAATCGGCGATGGTGTAGGGATATCACTGAGTTCTTCCTGTTGTAAAAACTGATGCAAAGAAGGTATTGAGGGTATTACTCATTTGTACTTCGTCTTTGGTGTATTCTCCATTTTCATCGACTAACGGTCCAACAGTTCAAGTTACTACTTTTTTCTTTCTGATATAACTATAGAATTCTTTCGAGTTTGTTTTACTTTGATTCGCAATATGTGACTCTAGGGTCTTTTTACTTTGCTTAATTAACTTTTTGGCTTTGCGTCGTAGCTCTACAAATTTCACCCGTTCTTCGTCATTTTGTGAGGATTTTAATCTATCATTAGCAATTTTTTTTAGCAAGCAGGCAGTTTGAAATATCTTTATTCCACCATTTGGGCTTATTATTATGGCCTGGACGCCGTATTTTCGATGGTATGCAGTCTTGCACTGCTTTTAGGTAAGTGGTTTCGAATAACTTCCAAGATGTATTTATGTCGTTATTGTTAATTAAAAAGCTCCAGGAGTCTGATACTATAAGGTATTGTTTCCGATGGGTGCTGGCTTTAGTTAAAAGCTACACGACATACCTGAGAACTGGAGTTGATTGGGTAAATTCTAGTCTGTGTGCCATTGAGAGTAGAGCATGCACGAATGAGGGCTTTTTGCCTATACCATTCTGCACTGTTCTAAGCTCGTTGTTTGTCTTTGATGTACGCCAGGAGAACGCTTAATACTTCGGTATTAAGGTTTCTCAAGAGAGCTACCCTTCCCTATAACGTAATATTTGACGCACAGACTTGAGATTTGCACTAGGCTATGCGGCATGCCATGCGCACCAGTATCTCGTATCATTGACTCTAGCTAGACTTTATCAGTCACAGTAGACATTAAGTATATTAAACCAATTACTCTTTTTATGCATACCCGTTTATGATTACACAAGCATTTCGCAGCCTAGTTTGATGTATTGAGACACAAACGACTTAGGCTCTTTTTGTTGATAGGAATACTGCATTGTCGTGGCGATTATTATTATTGTTGTGGCGTTTAGGATATTCTTGGCTCCGACTGCATTATATCTCCTGCCTTTTTGTGTGCATAGCCTGCACGAGCATTGTTCCGCTGCCTGCCTTTTTGGGTTCCATTTCCGATTCGAGCATCTTGATAGCATCTAACATTTAAAGAAGATTCCTTGTTGGTGTTGAAGGACTTTAGTGCACTTTCTTTCATGCAGGAGTGCCTGACATTTATTGATTAAAGTAATGTAAGCTGTAACTTCTCTTACCACCTTACTTTGCATACCATAACCAAGCACCTTCGGTTATAGGTAGTAATAGGCTGTTTTCACATAACATTAAGCCTAGAGTAGACTCACATTTATTGAGAGTTTAATAACCTATTATTGCATATAGAACTCTGGAGAGTATTTGTTTTCTTTGTTCACTGGGAATATACATCAGAGGTTGGATCTAGCGCTTTCCGTTGTAGCATTTATGCCATTACTAGTCCAATGAATAAGAACCCTGATATATTTAAACCTCAGTCGTAACAGACAAACTAGCTAGATCTGCTATTTAAGGGGAGATCTTGATAGCTTAATGGTTAGTGCGCGGAATCTCGATGCGAGTATCCTAGGTTCGAATCATTGGAGTAACACATGTATTCATTAGATTATTGATTTAATAAATTAGGTTTATTTGTTGGTGATGATATGAATTAAATGGGAGAGCTTCATTTATTAGTGTATATTTTACTATTACTGTTATTTTTGTTTTATTGTTTAGTTTCTTCCCTAGACCTCCATCAAGCTTGAAAAATACTCTCAAGACTCCCCTTCGAGAAAATTTGAGCATTTTTAGGTAGAAAACTGCCCCGGCCTAAGGCTAATTCCTCCTAACTAACAGGCTCGCTATCACTGGCTAAGAAAAATGGATATGGAGTCGTTTCTTATTTTAATAATCTGTATGTGTGTATACTCCGACAGACGATAAACCTGTAAGAGAGAAAGAGGAGTTCTGGGTGAATATGGAGGCATGCCTGGTTAAGTTTGGCAAGAGCGAAAGAAGATTTCTGATTGAGGATATGAATGAGAAGGTGGCTGATAAGAAAGTTGATGGAGTGGTGGGAGGGTGGGGTGTAGGCTACTGTCAGAGGTGAATGGGAATGGTAGTGCACTTGTGGACGTATGTGTGGGGAGGAGGATGTGAATAGCCAACACCTTCTTCCGACACAGAATGATACACAGGTACACATGGAAAGTGGTGTGGAGGAAGAAGGATAAGGATAAGAGAGTGGTGGAACGAAAGGCACTGATTGATTATATATGTGTGGATGAACGAATGAAGACATTTGTGCTGGATGCTAGGGTGTATAGGGGTATTGGAGGGGGTCTGCCTGACAATTATGTACTAGTAGCTAACATTAGGATACAAAAGAAGTGAGTGAGGAGAGCTGGAGGGAGGCGAGAGGAAGGTGGAATGGCGAGGAGGGTGGAGAGATGGCAGGAGAAGGAAATCAAGGAAGAGTTCAGGAGATCAGTAGAAAGACGACTAGGTAGGTTTGACCTGGAAGGTGTGGAGGAGATGAGCAAAGTGTTTAAGGAAGAGATCTGTGCAGCATGTAAGGAGGTGTGTGGAATAAGGAGAAGAGGGAGGGGAGTGAAGGGTACAGCATGGTGGACAGAAGAGGTAAAAATAGCAATTATGTATGATTAAGTACGACAGGTTGGGTAAGAGGTATCCTCACCAGGATTCGAACCCACTCACTCCAGGTATATTTGGGAGAGTCGGGCACCGTAACCACTCGGTCATGAGCGGATGGCCGCTCATGGCCGAGTGGTTACGGTGCCCGACTCCCAAATATACCTGGAGTGAGTGGGTTCGAATCCTGGTGAGGATACCTCTTACCCAGGTAAAAATAGCTGTGGAAGACAGGAAGAAAGTATATAGAGAGTGGTTGTAGTAGAAGGAATGAAGATTTGGAGAGACAGAAACGAGCGGGGTACTTGGAGAAAAAGAGAGTGGTGAAGAGAGTAGTGAAGGAAAGTAGGAGAAGAGTAGATGAGGAATTTGGAAGGAATCTGAGTGGAAAATGGAGGGAATGTAAGAAACTGTTCCGGAAAGAAGTCAAGAAAGTTAGGGAAGGTAGCAAGTGTTATGACTGGGGTTCAAATATATCAGGGCTCTTATTCATTGGACTAGTAATGGCATAAATGTTACAACGGAAAGCGCTAGCTCCAACCTCTGAAGTATATTCCCAGTGAACAAAGAACACAAATACTCTACAGAGTTCTATATGCAATAATAGGCTATCAAACTCTCAATAAATGTGCGTCTACTCTAGGCTTAATGTTATGTGAAAACAGCCTATTACTACCTATAACCGAAGGTGCTTGGTTATGGTATGCAAAGTAAGGTGGTAAGAGAAGTTACAGCTTACGGTACTTTAATCAATAAATGTCAGGCACTCCTGCATGAAAGAAAGTGCACTAAAGTCCTTCAACACTAACAAGGAATCTTCTTTAAATGTTAGATGCTATCAAGATGCTCGTATCGGAAATGGAACTCAAAAAGGCAGGCAGCGGAACAATGCTCGTGCAGGCTATGCACACAAAAAGGCAGAATATATAATGCCGTCGGAGCCAAGAATATCCTAAACACTACAACACTAATAATAATCGCCACGACAATGCAGTATTCCTATCAACAAAAAAAGCCTAAGTCGTTTGTGTCTCAATACATCAAACTAGGCTGCGAAATGCTTGTGTAATCATAAATGGGTATGCATAGAAAGAGTAATTAGGTTAATATACTTAATGTCTACTGTGACTGATAAAGTCTAGCTAGAGTCAATGATACGAGATACTGGTGCACATGGCATGCTGCATAGCCTAGTGCAAATCTCAAGTCTGTGCGTCAAATATTACGTTATCATGAAGGGTAGCTCTCTTGAGAAACCTTAATACCGAAGTATTAAGCGTTCTCCTGGCGTACCTCAAAGACAAACAATCGAGACTAGAACAGTGCAGAATGGTATAGGCAAAAACCCTCATTCGTGCATGCTCTACTCTCAATGGCACACAGACTAGAATTTACTCAATCAACTCCAGTTCTCAGGTATGTCGTGCCGCTTTTAAACTGAAGCCAGCACTCATAGGAAACAATACCTATAATATCAGACTCCTAGTCTAGCATTATCTAATCCAGCAGAACACTAATAACTAAAGGAAGCAGTACTAAACAATATAAATGCCAACCAATGCTTCGTGATCCACTTATCTTAACAACTAACATACATAGGCTATATCAGACCTTAACACACAATACAACTGGCCAGCATGAAGCTGATTTTGCAGAGTTAACCAGAGGGAGTATAATATTAATAAAAGGTGGTGAAAGATATGGAAAATGAGAGAGATAGGCAGAGGAAAAGATTCTCAGGTACGGAGCGGGGACAGATAGCAAGGGAAAAAAGATGGGTGTGTTCTAGAAACCAGATCTGAGGGAGAGAGTGGCGAGGAACTGTATATATACTCGCACTAGCTCGAGCCGCGTGGGAAAAGAGCGGTTACAAGTCATCTAACCACTAACAAAGCTTGCAGCATGGCAAGGGCCTCTCTCCACCAACCCCCGCGAGGCAGCCAGCCGTGACGTCATCGAGCGGGACAAAAAACACTGCGCGCCCCCTCTTACTCTGTTCTACTCTCTCTCTCTCTCCCAGATCCCATCATTACTAGTTAATGATAAAACATATACTTTACAATTAAATATATAAAGCCTTGACATGGGCAAAAACAAAGAGCCTTTCTGGACTGCCCATGACACGAGCTTTCATATGAAATAAAGCACACTCTAATACATAAACTGTAGCCCCATCCACTGCCCTGGCGATCCTAGCGAGTCACTGTAGGACAAGCCATGCGGTTCTAACGGAGTGGTTAACGTCACACCCCCCACCAAGATTTTTCTCAGAGGCCCCAAGGCTCACAAAAATATGATGGTTAGAACCCATGCTATATCTCCAGTTCCCATCACCCAGCGGCAGTAAAATATATGGCACAGTTCTTCAACAAATTTTTTTTTTCAAAATTATAACCCTCCCAACACAATAGGTTAAATTATATGTAGTTATGCTCCTCAAGAGCGAGCTTCTCTAGCCCAGCATTCTGAGAGGAGTGCAACTCAGAATTACTGCTATAACATACTGAAAAAATTCAACTATCAAAGAAAGTTTTTTTTTTATTTGATTTTTATGTTTTTAATTTGTTTATTTCGGCTGCACTATAGGGGCAAGCCTAGTTTTTTCTTCTATACCAAACGCTCAACTGCTTTACGACCCAATACGCTGGGCTACAACCGCGAGCCAACAAGCACCAAGCGCAAAATACTATTCAAACTAAAGCAGGAGGCTACCCGTGTGTCAATCTACCCAGGATCATCTACCCTCGAAAGACAATCTGCAATCACGTTGTCACAACCGGCAATATGGCGTATGTCCAGGTTATATTCCTGTAACATTAGCGACCACCTGGTCAGCCTCATATTCCGATTGTGAAACTGGTTCAAAAACTTGAGAGGGTGATGATCTGTGTAAATTACAACGACTGGACCATAGGCTGGAACACAGACCTCGAAATGCCTCAGAGCAAGTACAACCGCCAGCAGCTCCTCCTCGACAACAGAGCAGCTCCCCTGGGCCGAATTGTACTTCTCCGAGCAGAAACTAACAGGATGCTCCAGCCCATCATCGTCCTTTTCCACAAGGACGGCACCAGCCCCCACACCACTAGCTTCCGTTGCTAGTTGGGAAGGTAGGCTAAAGTCAGGGGCCCTGAGGATCGGGTGAGTGCACAACAGGTGTTTTACTTCTCTAAACACCTTCTCACACTCAGGCGCCCATTTGAACTTGTTATCCTTCCAGTTATCCTCCACCTGAGCTTGACTGTCCCGTTCTCCTTCTCCACCTTGACTGCTAAACGTCATCACAGGCACAGTGAGAGGCTCAGGGGGGTGCCTCCCATACTCCTTCATGGGATTAACATGACATAACTGATTGCGCTTCCGTCTGTCTGGAGTGGCTACCAAGTAAACCAGGTCCGATAGCTCCTCCACCACCCTATAAGGACCAGTGTACTTCGCAGATAAGGGGTGACCTACAAGGGGCAGTAGAATCAACACCTCCTGACCCACGTGAAACTCCCTGAGTTCAACCTTGAGGTCGTACCTGTCCTTCATGAGGGCCTGAGAGCTAGTCAAATTACGGCCAGCCAACTCCAGACTGCGCAACATCCGTTCTCGACTGTTGAGGACACACTTGAGCATAGAACAAGGTTTTTCTGCGCCCTCCCATACTTCGTCAACCATATGGAGAGGCCCTCTGACACGGTGTTCAAAGACGAGCTCATTAGGGCTGAATCCCAAACTCTCCCCAGGTACCTCCCACACAGCAAACAAAACACATGGCAGGCCAAGATCCCAATCTTTCCCATTCTCAAAGCAACAACAACGAAGCATAGATTTTAAGGTTGAGTGCCATCGCTCTAACACACCCTGGCTCTCCGGATGATACGCAGATGACACAACCCCAACAATCCCATGCTGCGGCATTGCTTGTACAAAGAGGCCAGAAGTGAAGTTGGGTCCCTGGACTGACTGAAGCCCCTGCGGGTAACCATACCGGGAAAAATACACTAGCAAGCTTCGGACCACCGTCTTCGCCGACCCATTTCTCATAGGGTACGCGTCAGGGTACCTTGTTGCTACATCTCCCGACTGTGCATCACTGTCCTCCTTCAACTCTTTCGTCTTTTTAAGCCCATCCTCTGCCCCTTCAGGAACAGTTACTGGGTCTTCTCCAGACTCGAAATGTGGTCCTAATACTGAGTCCCCGAGAAGGTCCGTTGATACTAAACTCTCAACCGCATCAACTTCCAACCCCTTCTCGGTACCCTTCCTCCGCTGATCTAAAGATTGTTGACCAGAATGTGACTTCCTGGATGCAGGATCTCCGGTGACAACACATGCCATAGGCTGCACCGGACACTTCTCAACCCACTCCTGCTCCTCCCTACTCACGTCGGCCGGCTTCTCGGCAACGACCAAGGCTGGAGCCTCAGAAGTAGGTCCCGCAAAGTCGTTGCCGAGAAGGAGGTCGACGCCCCCAACAGGTAACTTCTCCACAATTCCTACATCCAGGTCCCGAGTCACACCATCAACTTCCACCTTCATTCTTACAAGCGGGTATGACCTTGTTGCATTAACTCCCTGAACCACAACCACCCGCACCGTATTGACAGGTTTACCAGTGAAATTTCTCAACAGTGTTTGCGATGCCCCAGTGTCACGCAAAATTCTCACCTCATGTCTTCTACCCCTCCACTCCACACAACCGAGTCCCCTGTGGTCACTAAAGGCATCACGGACAGGGAATAAGCCTTCCGGATCCTTCTGCACTGGCAGTGTATTTACCTCGGAAGAAATGCCTCCAACAAACTCCGATGTCCTCTTGAACACTCCAATGCCGTGAGCAAAAGACACGGCTGCCGGAGGAGGTCGACTAGGGCACTCATTTGCCTTATGACCCTCCTGGTGGCAACTAAAACACATAAATTTCGGTTTTGGCTTATACTGTGATGTAAAGGGCCCCTGACTTTTCACATACGGTGTGGTGTAAGGTTTGGATTCAGTTTTAGTTTCATTGCTCTTTTGTTTAAATGTGTCGTTGCTACGGGGAGGGGGAGGATAACGGTCCCTAGCACTTGTATCGTACTTCTGTGAGGACCCGCAACCCCGAATCAATGACAGCCGTCGATCAGCCATTTCTGCTGCTTCTACTAGAGTTCTTGGGTTTTTCTCCTTTAAGTTCAAAGTTAGATCACCGCCCGTGCTCTTAAAGAACTGCTCCAACATCATTAATTGCTTAATTTCATCAAATGTTGTGACCTTCTCAGATCGGAGCCAGTTCCCCATAGCATCGGACAAGTCCCGGG
The DNA here is from genome assembly GCA_037953745.1 of Lithodes maja. Taxonomy (NCBI): domain Eukaryota; kingdom Metazoa; phylum Arthropoda; class Malacostraca; order Decapoda; family Lithodidae; genus Lithodes; species Lithodes maja. The sequence continues at coordinate 30,178 of JBAKBP010020757.1, read as the reverse complement.
CGTGTTCCAAAAAGGTGCTATCTCTTCCCTTAGTTACACCCCGGAACTTCAAACGGTACGTTTCTGGTTTCAGTTCGTAAGCCCTCAGGACAGCCTCCTTGAGATCCTCGTACACAATACATAACTCCAAAGGTAACGCATCGTAGGCTTTAAGACCCTTGCCTATTAATCTAGAGGATACAAGTGCTGCCCATTTATTCTCTAGCCACTGGTGTTCCTGGCACTTCTTCTCAAAGCGTGTGAAAAATTCTGTTACACCACTCTCATCAAACACCGGAACCAGTTTCAATAAGTGCGAGAGAGATTGATCATGAACACGGTTACCAGCCCCAAGTCGCTGTCCCGTTGCCTCTACTCGCGACTTCTCTACGTCCATGTCGGCACAGTACCTAGTCGACTCTAAGTCAGCTTGGATTTTTGCTAGCTCTATGTGCTGGTGACTTTTTCTCTCTTCTATCTTGGCTCTCTCTTCTATCTTGGCTAATTCTAATTGCTGCTGAAGCTTAGCTAATTCGAGCTGAAGCAATAATTCGGGAGTTAACCCTTGAGGAGGTGAAGGTGCTACAATGTTTGAAATTACCGGTGGTCCCCCCAGGGGCAACCCACCCTGCCAGTCACCACCCAACTGTGGAAGCGTACCCGGGGTCGGCAAACTACTGGGATGGCTGGGAGTCGAGTGTAGGGGAAGCATGGCTGAAGGGCTCCGAGCACTCAACCCATCTCGCTCACCAGTCACCCTGCCCAGTACACACGTTATCAAGTTATCCCTGGTCATGCCGCTAGTACCCGCATGACCGATAGCTGTGGGCAGGCATTGAAGACCGTACCGCTCCATACCCTCCAACCGCTCGGCAGTAACAGGCCATTGCAAAAATATCCTAGCATCCTCCTCACAGTTCACCTGATTAACCATATCATCATACTGCTGTTCCTCAGTCTCGACATTACGTACTGTGTCTCCATTCTCCTCTGATCCGGTATAAGACATGATGCTCACAAAAATTTCTCACCACAATATTCAGAAAAGAAGCACCCCAAACTCTTATACCTCGATATACACACCAAAATTCTCGGAAATACTCAAGGGCTATACTATGTTGCAAAACAAAAATATTCTTGCTGATCCCCGCAAAATATTCTCCAAAACAACAAATGTTCCCTGCTAATAAATGTAGGTTCACCAAATCCTAGGTAAGGTCGCCATTTGTTACGACTGGGGTTCAAATATATCAGGGCTCTTATTCATTGGACTAGTAATGGCATAAATGTTACAACGGAAAGCGCTAGCTCCAACCTCTGAAGTATATTCCCAGTGAACAAAGAACACAAATACTCTACAGAGTTCTATATGCAATAATAGGCTATCAAACTCTCAATAAATGTGCGTCTACTCTAGGCTTAATGTTAGGTGAAAACAGCCTATTACTACCTATAACCGAAGGTGCTTGGTTATGGTATGCAATGTAAGGTGGTAAGAGAAGTTACAGCTTACGGTACTTTAATCAATAAATGTCAGGCACTCCTGCATGAAAGAAAGTGCACTAAAGTCCTTCAACACTAACAAGGAATCTTCTTTAAATGTTAGATGCTATAAAGGTGCTCATATCGGAAATGGAACCCAAAAAGGCAGGCAGCGGAACAATGCTCGTGCAGGCTATGCACACAAAAAGGCAGAATATATAATGCCGTCGGAGCCAAGAATATCCTAAACACTACAACACTAATAATAATCGCCACGACAATGCAGTATTCCTATCAACAAAAAGAGCCTAAGTCGTTTGTGTCTCAATACATCAAACTAGGCTGCGAAATGCTTGTGTAATCATAAATGGGTATGCATAAAAAGAGTAATTAGGTTAATATACTTAATGTCTACTGTGACTGATAAAGTCTAGCTAGAGTCAATGATACGAGATACTGGTGCGCATGGCATGCCGCATAGCCTAGTGCAAATCTCAAGTCTGTGCGTCAAATATTACGTTATCATGAAGGGTAGCTCTCTTGAGAAACCTTAATACCGAAGTATTAAGCGTTCTCCTGGCGTACCTCAAAGACAAACAATCGAGACTAGAACAGTGCAGAATGGTATAGGCAAAAACCCTCATTCGTGCATGCTCTACTCTCAATGGCACACAGACTAGAATTTACTCAATCAACTCCAGTTCTCAGGTATGTCGTGCCGCTTTTAACTGAAGCCAGCGCTCATAGGAAACAATACCTATAATATCAGACTCCTAGTCTAGCATTATCTAATCCAGCAGAACACTAATAACTAAAGGAAGCAGTACTAAACAATATAAATGCCAACCAATGCTTCGTGATCCACTTATCTTAACAACTAACATACATAGGCTATATCAGACCTTAACACACAATACAACTGGCCAGCATGAAGCTGATTTTGCAGAGTTAACCAGAGGGGGTATAATATTAATAAAAGGTTGTGAAAGATATGGAAAATGAGAGAGATAGGCAGAGGAAAAGATTCTCAGGTACGGAGCGGGGACAGATAGCAAGGGAAAAAAGATGGGTGTGTTCTAGAAACCAGATCTGAGGGAGAGAGTGGCGAGGAACTGTATATATACTCGCACTAGCTCGAGCCGCGTGGGAAAAGAGCGGTTACAAGTCATCTAACCACTAACAAAGCTTGCAGCATGGTAAGGGCCTCTCTCCACCAACCCCCGCGAGGCAGCGAGCCGTGACGTCATCGAGCGGGACAAAAAACACTGCGCGCCCCCTCTCACTCTGTTCTACTCTCTCTCTCTCCCAGATCCCATCCTTACTAGTTAATGATAAAACATATACTTTACAATTAAATATATAAAGCCTTGACATGGGCGAAAACAAAGAGCCTTTCTGGACTGCCCATGACACGAGCTTTCATATGAAATAAAGCACACTCTAATACATAAACTGTAGCCCCATCCACTGCCCTGGCGATCCTAGCGAGTCACTGTAGGACAAGCCATGCGGTTCTAACTGAGTGGTTAACGTCACACAAGGGAAATAGTAAGGGTGTGAAAGATGAGAATGGGCGAGTGCTTGCCGAGAAGAAAGAGAGAGTCGAAAGATGGAGGGAGTACTTCAACGAATTGCTGAATGTAAGGAATGAAGCGCCAGCAAACATACAGTAGTTGGATGGGGTATAGGAGGGAGAAGAAAAGTAGTGGAGGAGGAGGTGGGGATTAGGAGGTCAGAAGTGTGTGAAGCCATGAAAAGAGTGAAGTTGGGAAAGCACCAGGAATAGATAGTGTGTGGGGAAATGCTGAAGTAAGGTGGTGAATGGGTGATCGAATGGGTATGGAAAATGTGCAAACTAGCATGGAAGAAAGGGAGTGCACCTGAAGACTGGAAGACAGGCATAATAGTCCCCCTATATAAGGGTAAAGGGGAAAGAGGAGTATGTGGTAACCACCGAGAAATATGTATTCTAAGCGTAGAAGGGAAGGTGTACAATAGGGTAGTGATTGAGAGAGCGAGAGCGAGAACGGAGAAATGGATAGGTACGAACAGGGCGGTTTTAGGAAGGGAAGAGGATTTGTAGATTAGATTTTTACCCTGAGATGTGTTGTGGAGAAATATCTGGAGAAGCAACAAAAGGTGTATGTTGCCTTTATGGACTTGGAGAAGGCCTATGACAGAGTGAATAGAGAAGGTATGTGGAAAGTACTTAGAATATACGGAGTAAATGGCAAGTTGCTGAAAGCAGTGAAGAGCATGTATGAGGGTGCACAGGCGGCAGTACGTGTTGAGAATGAGCAGAGCGAGTTCTTTGATCTGAATGTTGGGTTGAAACAGGGATGTGTGATGTCCCAGTGGTTGTTTACTGTATATATGGATGGAGTCATGAAAGAAATACAAGGAAGAGCAGTGGATGTGGGTGTATCGCTGAGAAGGGAGGGAAACGAGTGGAAGCTACCTGTACTGCTGTTTGCTGATGATACAGTTCTGATGAGAGATAATGAATGGGAGTTGCAGGGTCTGGTAAATATGTTTGGAACAGTGAGCGATAAAGGGAATTTGAAGGTAAATGCTGGGAAGAGCAAGGTTATGGTCTTCGAGAGGGGTGAAGCCAAAGAGCGAGAGATGAAGTTGAACGGTCAGGCTATCAAGATTGTCAGCTCATTTAAGTATCTGGGAAGTGTACTGAGTAAAGATGGGAGTATGGATGAAGAAGTGCGGGAGAGGGTGCAACAGGGGAAGAGGGTTGTAGGAACGCTGAAAGTAGTAACAAGAAATAGGGTGGTCAGGATGGAAGTGAAAAAGCCCTTGCATGACAGTGTGGTAATCCCGACACTGAGACACTGATTTACGGAAGCGAAGCATGGACATTGGTGAAGAGACTCAGACCAAGAGTGAGAGGGGTGGAAATGAGTAACTTGAGAAGTGCATGCGGAGTTACATGGAGGGATAGACAGACGAATGAGGAAGTAAGAGGGAGATGTGATGTGGAGGTAGATGTGCTGGAAAGTGTGAAAAGGAACACCTTGAGATGGTTCGGCCATATGGAACGTATGGGAAACAAAAAAATGGCTAAGAGGGTGTACGAGAGCGAGGTGGAAGGGCAGAGAGGGAGAAGTAAACCGAATGAGAGGTGGAAGGATGGAGTGAAGAAGTATATGGATGAAGACAGTGCTGGTTGGGAGGAAGGGCGTCGATTGACTGGGGACAAGAGGTGCATGGAGGCGTTTCGTTCGTGGCCACACCTTCGGGGATCACGGCGTCAGGCAAAAGATAGACAGATGAATATGTGTACTGTATGATAATGTGAAGTGTGTGTGTGCTTTTTAACTTACTCACCACTTCCCCAGCCTCTCTCTCACTCCCTCTCCCTCTCTCTAAACCCAAATGGTGGAATAAAGATATTTCAGACTGTCTGCTTGCTAAAAAATTTGCTAATGATAGATTAAAATCCTCACAAAATGACGAAGAACGGGTGAAATTTGTAGAGCTACGACGCAAAGCCAAAAAGTTAATTAAGCAAAGTAAAAAGACCCTGGAGTTACATGTTGCGAATCAAAGTAAAACAAACCCGAAAGAATTCTATAGTTATATCAGAAAGAAAAAAGTAGTTACTTCAACTGTTGGACCGTTAGTCGATGAAAATGGAGAATACACCAAAGACGAAGTACAAATGACTAATGCCCTCAATACCTTCTTTGCATCAGTTTTTACAACAGAAGACCTCAGTGATATCCCTACACCATCGCCGATTCAGATTGATAATTCAGATGTTCTAAGCAATATCACCGTTACAGAGAGAGAAGTATTGAATTGTTTAGATACACTCAAGGTAAATAAAACGCCTGGACCTGATACAATCTCACCGAGAGTTCTAAAGGAAGCTAAGGATGAGCTCTCCAAACCACTGACATTGCTATTCAATGAATCCTTGCAGTCTGGGACTATGCCTGATCAGTGGAAGCTAGCCAACGTAACACCGATATTAAAAAAAGGCAGCAAATCCCTACCCAGTAACTATCGTCCAATTAGCTTAACCTCAATTGTATGTAAAATGCTAGAAACGGTCATAAGAGACAGACTCGTAAATCACTTAGAGGTAAAATTAATAACTTACTTAAAGATACTCAACACAGCTTTCGTAAAAAACGTTCCTGTTTAACAAACCTCTTAGACTTCTTCCACGATATCTTCAACCTCTACGATGAGAGTAAAGCTGTAGATATTATATACCTTGATTTTCAAAAAGGCTTTTGACAAAGTTCCCCACAAACGTTTACTGCTAAAACTAAAAGTGCATGGAATACAAGACAGTGTGTTGAAATGGATTTAAAATCGGCTCAGCGACAGAAAGCAAAGAGTAGTCATAAATGGTAAGGCATCTAAATGGACCAATGTAAGTAGCGGGGTACCCCAGGGATCGGTACTACGACCAATTCTCTTTCTAATTTACATCAACGACATAGATGAGGGTCTCACCTGTACAATCTCAAAATTTGCTGACGATACAAAAATTGCAAATAGCGTACTCTCAAAAGAACAAGTTGACGATATGCAACACAATCTAGATAAATTGTCATGTTGGGCCCAAATTTGGCAAATGAGTTTCAATGTGGATAAATGTAAAGTACTACATATCGGATACCTAAATGAGAAAGCAAACTATTCAATGAATGGCACTCAGCTTAAGAATGTAAACAAAGAATCTGGGAGTAACAATATCGAGTAACCTAAAACCGAGTCAACAATGTTCAGAAGTTGTTAAGAAGGCAAACAAAATAATTGGCTTTATAGGCAGGTCATTTGAGCATAAATCCAAAGAAGTTATCCTAACCCTTTACAATTCCTTAGTCCGCCCTCTTCTGGAATACTGCGTTCAATCCTGGTGCCCTTATTACCAAAAAGATATAAACAAGCTAGAACGAGTTCAACGTAGAGTTACCAAAATGATACCTAGCCTAAAGAACAAACCATACGAAGAGCAGCGTCTTAGAGAATTAAATCTATTTCCTTTTACCCAGCACAGATTAAGAGGTGACTTAATTCAAGTGTTCAAAATCATAAAAGGCATCGACAATATGAACTGTAGTAAGTACTTCACTATCGACCAATCTAATTACACGCGGGGAAACGGTTGCAAAATTATATATTGGTAAATCTTTTAACTCACACGAATCTAAGAATTTCTTCTTCAATCGGGTTGTCAACTTCTGGAATGGGCTTCCCCGAGACGTTATAGACTGCAGCACCGTTGATTCATTTAAACTCCGCTTAGACAAATATCTCGCATCAAACCCGCGACTGACTGCGTTTGTAAATGAATAACTTTATTTTATCCCCCCCTCAGTTACTAACCCATCTGTCCCCTACTAACTTCCTAATCCTGCCACGGACATTAGTTCTAGGGCAGTAGTTCCCTTTCCCATGTTCCCTTACCCACTCTAAACCACTGTTTGGACACTTGATCCTCAGTGTTTTGGAGGACAAGCAGCCTAGAAGGGTCACTATACCTGTTGTTGCTTGATTTCCTTTGTACTCCTTTGTACTCTCTCTCTCTCTCCATGGACCACCCGGTTATCCGTTTCCAATACTTCTGGTCATCGTTAAAGATAATTTTCCTAAAGTCTCCCCTGACCATCTCCCTCCCCCCCCCCCCCCCCTTACACCGCTTCCCTCTTTCTCTCTTCATATATATGTGCCACCATGCATCATTACAGAGAGGTGGTAGATACAACTAAATTTAATTATGGGAATGTTACAAGTAAGTGGAAAGATTCTGTATGTATTAGGTTAAGACTAGGCTACAAATATTACTGGGAATTAGGCATTAATACTGCAGAGAAGGATAGGAGTTGTAGGCTGTGCAATAGGCCAAGATCTCACACCCTTCAACATTATATACTGCAATGTATAACTTTAATAAAATATAGAAATAATACAATCGAAAATGTAACTAAACAGATAATATGGATGTTCAACAGTGAAACTATGTACAGCCTTTTAAAAGAATGTAAAATGATAAAACATATAATTTAATGTGTAGCTATGCTCTTCAACTAAACACATGTGCAGTTTAGTGGTGCCTTACAAACAACAAACAAAAAACAATCAGATCAAGGTCTATAACGGCGACTCATGTATTTTAGATATGTCTTTATTATAATACTGTATATACTAAACTTAGGTAGTATTAAAAATTATCTTCAATATCAATGTAGTATTTATCTAACTATAATTATGTAATGACATAGTTTAAGCTAGAATTAGGGTGAAGATTGCGTATGCACCTTCGCCCTTTTGAGATAATGTAACTATGATACTTGTGTAACATTTGTACTTTTCTCAATAAAACAATCAAATCAGATCAAATCTCTTCATATCTATCTATCTGTCTGTCTATCTATCTAATGAAAACAAATATTTATATACTGTATAATATATATATATATATATATATATATATATATATATATAATTATGTATATACTGTATATACAGTATATAAATATAATTATAAATGATTGTATGTGTGTATTCTTATCAGCGTCTCTCAATACGTTTTTATATTTCAAACTCGTCCTCAATACTCTGTTTCCTTTCCTAAACGTGCTAACTTAACCAACACCTACTGTATAATTCCTTTCATTTCAAGAAAAATATGGCATAAATAAAAAAAGTAATCACACGATATGGTTAGGCATGTAATGAGCTCTAAATTAAAACAAAAAAATACAAAATCGGACACACGGTTTGGTCTAAGTGGCGAAAAAAATTGTTTTCATAATCCGTTCTTTTATTTTTCGTATTTTTTTTCTCGTCCAAATCGCTTGAAATGTGAACACAAAGGTCACATTATAAACACCTACTGTATAATAGGTACAAATAAAAAATAAACAAATCGCTCAGTAATTTCTATTTATTAGAATTTAACAGGACGGTCCCCTTACGTCTCCATTATTCAAACTCCAACATGTCTACCCACCACAATCTATGCGGCATACATTATAATTAAGTAACATTTTCATAAACCTAATTCGTGACCCATAAACTAGGACATAATTTTGTATTGTATATATATTTATCCCTCTATATATCTATATATATATATATATATATATATATATTTTTTTTTTTTTTTTTTTTTTTTTCTATATTCCAACTTACTTCCTCTCGGGCATAGGCTGAGAGCCTTAACATTCACCGCTTTACAATGAACAGTGAAGCCCGTGAGGTCTTGTTCCAGTCTAGGGAGTGAGACATGTGAAGCACGTAGAGTACAATGAGCACCTGCCATCTTGCCTTCACATGAGGCACGGTGCTCACTCATGGCCCGAAACGACCCCATCTCTGAAGCCATCTCGTTCCCGTGCTTCACTGTCTCACCCTCTACACTCGGACTCTCACACTTACACACACACAACGCCACCTGTTGAGCAGATAACTCACCAGGCATTGCACCCCTATAGCATATTTTGAATATGGGAATATTCATACAGTGCTATTTAATCAGGGAACAATGAGGGTATTTTATTGACGTTTCGGTGGGCTTCGTGGTAATGCACTGATACTAGGTACAGCACAAATTCCATCCCAATAATATCTTCCCATTGATACATCGGGATTTGAACCCGGGACCTTTGGATTACCAGGCCAGTGGCAAGACCACTCCACCACACCTCCCCTGTGTGTATATATATATATATATATATATATATATATATATATAATATTTGTTTTTGTTTTTGTAATCGTAGTTTACATGACAACAACCTGTCTGAATTTTTTATTAAAAATCTGGCCTACTTCGGGTTATAAATATAAATATATTGTTAATAAATATGTTAAAGGAACTCAGGCGGGATAAATATTTCTTACCAATTATGGATTGCAGAGGAACACGCGCGAGAAACCAAGTAGTTTTATCGTTTGGTTTAAGAGGGGATGGTTGGTTTCTCTGCCCCCCCCCCCCCCTTCTTCCTCATGCTTAGCCTCATTAGTTTTCAGATTTTCAGACGTCAGCCTATTAGTTCGGCGATTTTCAGACTTTTCGTCTCATGTCTTTGTCAATATAAGACCTTTCGCAACATGTAGGTGTCGATTTTGTCCTGGCGAGCAATAGCGAGCCTGTAATTTAAGAGGAATCTGCTTTTGGCCGAGACATTTTGCTTCCGAAAAATGTAGACATTAATCTTCAAGAAGGTTTTTGAGATGTGTTTTTTGTTTTTGTTTTTTTTTAGCTTGATGGAGGTCTAGGAAAGGAACTAAAATAATAATAAACAGATCTATCTATTCTATCTATATGCTCAGGCCCAATCCCCATTTTGGGGATATATATTTGTATTATTCTTTTAGTTTCCTCCCTAAATTATTGGAATTAACAAATATTTACACCCATCCCCCCTTAGGAAAAGAGAACAAATGGATGTCTTCATGCCCGAGAGATTCAACACGGTAATGCATTCAACACACTCCACACACTCACACAACCCACCGACCACAAACACTGAAGAAACTCCATGGGAAATCAAAGAAGTACAGCCTAAGAGTCTCCCATTATGCAGTGCCAAGTTGCCACAAGGACATGTAACTCTTGTAATAATGGAGTAATACATCTAGTTCTCGATCAATGGTAATAACTTCTACGATATTTTAATCAACGGTTTTTGTTTCTATGTGTATGGAGGAGATAAAAGGCAGGTTGCCTGTAACGAGTGGCTCATCCAAAGTTAAAAGAGTGACAGAGCCAAATTAAAGAGACATTGGAGTCAAAATGCCTGGACACACGAAGTTTAAAGCAGTCTAATTCATAGAATATAAGACAGATTGATTGAGGGAGAGAATTCCAGAGTTCACTTGTTGAGTAGAAGAAAGACTGAGCAAATTTGCCAAGTCTAGGGTAGGAGAGCTGGACAAAATACGAGTGGGACTGTGTTGAAAGACGGGCGCCTCTTACTCGCCACAAGGGATCAACGTGATCAACTTCCTTCAACATGACACATGATTAAGCTCGATCATTCCAATACCATAGGCTACATAATATATTTCACTATCTTACCAAGTCTTGCACCTATGATAATGTATAACTACATAATGTATATTATCTCCGTTGACGTTACTGATTGCATATGTTTATGAATACAACCGAATTTACTCAGTTTAACCCAATTTGTGCTACTTATTTCTAAATTTTACCAATGTCAATAGATATTACTAAATCAACCTCTATTCCTACAAAATACCCCGTGGCTACTAATTGACTGCAGGAGTGTGGTGGGGATCTGGTCAATGATGTCGGAATCATTTACCTAATTATTCACCTTTGAACAGGGTTGTTGTCTCCTTGGTAATTGTCTAATGTTATCCATTTTACCACATAAATCCAATAAAGACAAGTTTGAGTTCACTCATTTACTACTGCTTTGGCTTAAGCATTAATACATATATTGACTAGCAAGAAATTAATTGTTATATTGCTCATTGCAAAAAATGCCAGAAGTGACTATCGTCTCTTTTATTTTAGCTGAGGGTAAATTGCCATGTTCTATCTTCATTACTCAGCTATTACGAAGATTTTATAGCGAAATGTGTTGTTAATTATGAACACTTGGCAATACTATGACGTAGGTATATATTGGTTTCATATTTGTTCATTAATAATCAGGAAATCAGTTGCTAAAGGGTTCAATTTACCGTCAGCTGAAATTAAACTTAATATAGTAAGTTGAATATGTATAAAATACGCTGGCACCAGTAGTTATTGCATAATAATACATTTATACATTATGGTGAACAATACGTACCTTTTTAAGTACAGTAGGTTCGTCAACATACCTGCCACAGAAAACACAAAATATTAAAACGAGTTCATATATAATAGATAGGCACCTAAGTCAAGTAAGTGGAACTGTACCAGGCCTGATGTATTGGTAAATAAAGAATGATATAATTTGAGTATACCAATATTAAGAGTACTAAACCACACACACACACACACACACAGACACACGTATATATTACAGTATAAAGTATATGTGTGAGTGTGACGAGAGAGAGAGAGAGAGAATTTATCAATACTAAATCTATCCATAATACTTTGGAAATCTTGTAACAACTGTGACGCATGTCGAGTATGAGCATGCTGTACAGAACGCCCAGTCAGGCCCCACTCTCGCTAGGATCGTCAGGGCAGGAACTTTGGCTGTAGTCTGTGTAGAGTTTCCTAACTTAGTTTATGTGAGCCGTTGTACTATAAGTATTATAAATATGTATTTTGTTTTCATCTGAGTCAACGAGTTCTATTTTATATCATTAGTTATAAGTGTTGTGTGTGGGACTTATTGGTAATGATGAGAGGAGAGAGAGTGCGTAACGGGGGGAACAGTGAGCGCGCCACGAGGTAGGTAGGCCTCCCTCCCTCCTCCCTCCTCCCTCTCAGCGCGTGGGAAATCCTTTGTCGATCCCAGATTGAGAGAGAATATTACGTAACGATTGCTAGTGGGCGGTCCTTAGTAGTTGGCGATATGCTCACTAGAGGGCCGAGTATAAAAAGGAGAGGTCCTCGCCACAATTCTTTAGAACTCATCAGGCAGAGCGACTTCTCATATCCCTTGCAACTATCCATATTCTTCCGACTGATGTGAACTTTCTCTACTCTCTGAACAGCCTACCTTCTTCTCTTCTCGTCCTTTTTTTAACCAATGACCCCTTTGGTGCAGATTTAGTCAGCCAAAGTATTATCGCTTGAGTTCTCACGAGATAAGTGCCTGTTAGATAGCCTATTTTTGGAAGGGTTAACTAGAATAGGATTGATTGATGTTTGTTGCACTCGTATATGCATTTCCCTGTGTGCGATTATTCATGTTCCTGTTTTCTGCTGGTTTAGGCAATGCTAGACTGGGATAGGGTTTCTGAGTTGTGATTTCCTATGAGTACTAGGTTGCGGTTGAACCAGTACAATTGCAACGGAGACGTGGAACGCCTAGGTGGTCTTTCTGACTGTGTACCGTGGGAGTTTAGCACTGTGTTGCGAGTGAGGGCTTTTGCCTCTGCCACCCAACACTGTGCTATCTCATTTGCTTGACTTTGAGAGGATCGCCAGGAGAGAACCAGATACTAGTGATCTGGATCTCTCAAGAGAGCATCCCGTCAATTAACGTAATTTGGCCGCACAGTCTTAAGGACCTCGCTAGGCTACGAGCCGCTTGCTCAGCCATTGTCTCTTAACCTTATGTATCCCAGCTAGACTTTGCTCGACCAGCAGATACAGCATAGTATTGAAGCTTCTCCTTATGTATATTATTGTTTATGCACTATTGATTTCATGTGTGGCACGCTTAGCTACTTCAGAGATTAGTGGCCCACGAGCACAATCTTAGTAGGCTATTGCCAGTGCATTGTCGGAGTACTTCTTCTTAATGTTTGCCATATCCTATTGCTTATTCTTATAATTCTTCTTATGTCAATTTAAAGCCTTTAATTACCAGTGAGTTATTCATTAAATTGCTGTTCAAAATCCGATACTTACTTCTTACGAGTATTCGAGAAGCATCTAACTTTATCAGAAGATTCCTTGCTTGATGCTTGAGGACTATTGTTTAACGTAACGTAATAGTGCCGATTCGAAGTAGAGGGTGGAGGACTTCTTAAGTTCTTAGTTCAAGGGTGGATTACTTCGGCTTCGGCCAACACTATTCTTTAGTGTTGTAGTACTTTCTTCTTTGTTTGATTGTTGACCAGACTAGATAACTCCCGTCTTGTTATTAGTCTGTTGTGTGAAACGCTAGTACCGAGTTCTTGTATACCCCGTTATAGCAGATAGAACTCTGGAGGGTAGTGGCGTTTTTGTTCGGCTGGCAGTACTCTGGGGTTGGGATCGTGTGTTTCCGTTGTGGCAGCGAGCCATACTCGAGTCCTGTGTAAGAGCCCTAGTGTACCCGAGTGCCCGGTCGTAACAAATGGCGACCTTGCTTAGGATTTTGTGAACAGTATAATTTTTTGCAGAGTTGTACAACATTTGTTTGTTCGTACTTTAGCGTGCATATTGAAGAATATTTTTTTTTTTGTAAGGCAATTAGGAGAGCATTTAAGAGACTCCAGTTAATTTAGTAATTAGTGCTTACATAAGGGAGTTTAACACTTTTGTCTCGAGAATTTTTTGTGAACTTCAGTATGTCGTGCCCTAGTATTGACGAGGAGCGAGAGATGCCATTTGAGGAGGTGCCGTTAGTAACTAGTGAGGAGGATGCTAGACTTTTTGTGAGTAAGCAGTACCATGTGACGGAGGAGAGGCTGACTGGGGTGAATGTTTATGGCTTGCACCTGATAGCCAAGGTTTTGGGTCTATCCAATGTAGGAGGGATGTCCAAGGGGGAGCTGATTTCCTGGGTGTTGCGTGGGCGACATGGGGTTTCGGAGGAGAGGGCGTTTGGGGGGGTTCCTCCCCAGATCCCCTCTCACTCGACTCCCACAGTGCCGTCCACTCAGTTGCCGGAGGTTAGCACTCTCCCACAGAGGGATGAGAATTGGAAGATTGGAGTGCCCTCGGGCGGTGCGTATGGTGGTTCCCCAGTTCTTGCCCCCCCTCCTTCAGTAGTGGCAGCTCCCTCTTCCTGCCTGTCTCCAGATATGATATTTAGACTTGAGCTTGCTAAAATTGAGATTGAGGCTAGGAAGCAGGAGAAGGAGATTGAGGCTGAGACTAGGAAGCAGGAGAATGAGACTAGGAGGCATGAGATTGAGGCGGAGAATGAGACTATGAGGCACGAGGCTGAGCTTAGGTACGACTCAGAGAAATATTGTGCTCAAATAGATTTAGATAAGACTCGTGCAGAGTCGACAGGGATTCGGATGGGCCGTGAGGGCCAAGTAAGAGAACAGTCCTTGTCCCACTTAGTCAAGTTGGTGCCGGCATTTAGTGAAACTGAAGTCACAGAATTTTTTAATCGTTTTGAGAAGAAGTGTAGGGAGCATAATTGGCCTGAAGAGAAGTGGGCAGCTCTAGTCTCCTCAAGACTTACGGGTAAGGGTCTGAAGGCTTATGATGCACTACCTTTAGAGTCCTGCATTGACTACCCAGAATTGAAGAGAGCTGTCCTACGGGCATACGAGTTGCAACCAGAAACATATCGATTGAAGTTTCGGGGTGTTACAAAGACTAGGGAGGCGACCTTTCTTGAACATGCCCGGGACTTAAAAGATGCACTTGCTAACTGGACACGTTCTGAGAAAGCTGAGACGGCCGAACAGTTGACTGAGCTGTTTCTGCTCGAGCAGTTTTATAAGTGTACTGGTGCAGATATGACTTTAACTATTAAAGAAAAGAACCCTAAAACTCTACAGGAGGCAGCTGAGATGGCTGACCTCCGGCTATCACTAATTCGTGGGTGCGGGTCTGCCCAGCGTAGTGAGGCAGGTAACAAGGGGCGTGACGCCCCACCCCCCCGAGTTAGTGATATACATTATGCAAACAAGTACAAGAGCTATGATACCAAGACTGACCACAAGACTAGCACCGTCCCATTTAAGAAGGGGCCGGGCCCTTCCCAGTACCAAGGGAAGCCCAGAGGGGAGTTGGAGTGTTATCATTGTCATGAAAAGGGGCACTTTGCAAGAGTCTGTCCTAGCAAACCACCTACAGCAGCTGTGTCTTTGGCCTGCAACATTGGTGTGTCTCCGAAGTTTTCTGAGTTTGCCCGGGGCAGTTCGTCAGAGGCTGAGGCACAGCCAATGCAGAAGCACCTGGGAGGCTCGAACCCTGCTCAGGATGTTTTTTGCGACCATAGAGGACGGGGTTGCGTGATGTGGGCGGGGCGCAAGCATGGAGTAGAGGTCTTGCGTGATACAGGTGCTTCCCAGACTCTGATGAATAACTTGACTGGCTACCCTATAAATGCGGCTCGGGTGGTAGTGGTGCAGGGTATTAATGCAACTCGGTCATACCCGCTGGTGCGGTTGGAGTTGGAGGTGGATGGTGTGACACGTGAATTGGATGTCGGGATTGTGGAGAAACTGCCAGTGGAGGGCGTCGACCTTCTTCTCGGCAACGACTTTGCAATGCCCGCTTCTGAGGTTCTACCCTTAGTCGTTGCCGAGAGGACGGCCGACGTGAGTAGGGAAGAGCAAGAGTGTGTCGAGCGGTGCCAGGCACAACCCATGGCGTGTGCTGTCACCCGAGCTCGGGCAGCTAAAGTGTCACAGCCTAGTCCTCCGTCTTCAGACCAGCAGAGGAACGATCAACAGGAGGAGGCTAAAGCTGGAGTTGGTTTTAAGAGTTTTGACTCGGCGGCTCTCCTGGATGATTCAGTATTGGCACCTATGTTAGAGTCTGGAGAGGCCCCAGGACCTGTCACAGCTAGTGAGGAGGTAGGGCCGGAAGAGACTCCGAGGCAGCAACGTTGCACACTGAGAGAAAAAAGGGTTGCTCAGTTTGATGTTGGGGGAGGACTTGGGTTGCTTCGGAAGCATCTGGACGGGTTGGTTCCCTCAGATATTTGTAAACTGCAGTTGGAGGATCCGGAAGTTCAGAAGTGTGGTAATGGTGCTGTCGAGATTAAACACGAGGACGGGGAAGCATGTCATGTGAACCTGTTGGAGGAGTTTGTGAGGCAACCACCTGAGCAGCCTACTGTCCCTGCGTTGGTCTGCCGCGGCCAAGGTGGAGAAGGAGAGGGGGGCAGTAGGGCACAGGTGGAGGAGAGTAGGGATTGTTATGTCTCGGCGGAGCCGTGGGCGGGGGACACGAGTCTGGTGGCTGTGGAAGCGCTAGAGCACCTGCCTGAGCAGCAGTGTGCAGCACTCCAGCACCAGCTCGGTTCATACCCCACTGGTCGTGCCGAGCCCCTGAGTCTCACAACTCGGGCGGTGCAAGATGTTCCACGGGCAGGTCACGTGACTGTTGAAAGACCGTTAGCCTCGTTGTTTCGGTGGTTCAAGGTGGGCGACGAGGCTTTGGCATGGTTGCCAGGTCAGGGTCGACCCATGGCTGCCCAGGGTGGTGGTCAAAAGGAGGACATTGAGCAGATTGGTAAGGTCGGCTGTGGTATCGCAGTGCCCGGTCGTCGCATAGCCTCCCAATGCTGCTCTAGTCTAATGCAACAGCCCTACCATGGACCGACTGTATCTGGCCATGTCGCTGAAAGCGGTGATGCTGCGCAGGCAGATGTCGTCACAAGGAATGCGGGGGTGCGCATGTACGGTATCGGCGGGGAAGCCTTAGCAATAATGAACTATGGGAGTGACTGCACAGGTGGTACTGATTGTCCCTCTCATGACCTGGCTGTTCTAGGGACGAAGGTGGAGAAGGAGGGAGACTACAGGTTAGAAGCTGCGGTCTCGGCTGGGTTGTGGGAGGGCACTAGGCATGTTGTTCGTGGAGACAGTGCAAGGCAGTTGTTTACTAGGCTATGGCAGTACTTTCGCATGTTTGTTGCTTCTCCAGGCCTGATGTACGGGGTAGAATCCGACATGCAGGCTGGAGATAGTGCAAGGCTCAGTTTAATTCCCTACCGTATAAATCCTGCTCGACAGCCTGTGGTGCAAGCAGAGCTGGATTACGTGTGGACGAAGGGTCTGAGGGATAAGGAATGTCGTGAGTGGTCGTTGCTTGTAACTTTGTCCGAGCGTGCTAAAGAGGTATGTGGTTTTGTTGTGGACGGGAGTACCTACCAGTGCAATGTTATGCCTGACGGACTTAAGAATGCACTAGCAACGTTTCAGAACCTGATGAATGAAAGTGAAAAGGACGATGATGCGCTGGGGCATTTCGAGGTCTATGTTCCAGCCTATGGTCCGGTTGTTGTAGTTTACCCAGATCATCACCCTCTCAAGATCTTGGACCAGTTTCACAATCGGAATATGAGGCTGACCAGGTGGTCACTAAGGTTATTGGTATATAACCTGGACATACGCCATATTGCCGGTTGTGATAACGTGGTTGCAGATGGTCGTTCAAGGGTATATGATCCTGGGTAGATTGACACACGGGTAGCCTCCTGCTTTAGTTTGAATAGTATTTTGCGCTTGGTGCTTGTTGGCTCGCGGTTGTAGCCCAGCGTATTGGGTCGTAAAGCAGGATTGTTGAGCGTTTGGTATAGAAGAAAATAGGCTGCCCTTATAGTGCAGCCGGAAAAAACATATTAAAATATAAAAAATCATATAAAAACTCTTTCTTTTTGATGAAGATAATTGTATAAGTTTGTCATAGCCTATAAAGTTTGAGTAGTCCACGAACTATCAAACGGCTGAGCTGCTGTAAGCTCGCTCTGGGAGCATGATATTGTGTCTTTTACTATTGTTGGGAGGAGTTATGAAATGTGAATTTTTTAATAATAAGATGTGTTTTAGTGATAGACTCAGCGTTGTTTTAGTGCCATGCGGTCGCTGGGTGTGAGGGGTTTGATGGGGTTCTGTATATCAGATTTTAGCTCAGGGTTGAGCAAGTAAAATCTTGGGGGAGGTGTGACGCATGTCGAGTATGAGCATGCTGTACAGAACGCCCAGTCAGGCCCCACTCTCGCTAGGATCGTCAGGGCAGGAACTTTGGCTGTAGTCTGTGTAGAGTTTCCTAACTTAGTTTATGTGAGCCGTTGTACTATAAGTATTATAAATATGTATTTTGTTTTCATCTGAGTCAACGAGTTCTATTTTATATCATTAGTTATAAGTGTTGTGTGTGGGACTTATTGGTAATGATGAGAGGAGAGAGAGTGCGTAACGGGGGGAACAGTGAGCGCGCCACGAGGTAGGTAGGCCTCCCTCCCTCCTCCCTCCTCCCTCTCAGCGCGTGGGAAATCCTTTGTCGATCCCAGATTGAGAGAGAATATTACGTAACGATTGCTAGTGGGCGGTCCTTAGTAGTTGGCGATATGCTCACTAGAGGGCCGAGTATAAAAAGGAGAGGTCCTCGCCACAATTCTTTAGAACTCATCAGGCAGAGCGACTTCTCATATCCCTTGCAACTATCCATATTCTTCCGACTGATGTGAACTTTCTCTACTCTCTGAACAGCCTACCTTCTTCTCTTCTCGTCCTTTTTTTAACCAATGACCCCTTTGGTGCAGATTTAGTCAGCCAAAGTATTATCGCTTGAGTTCTCACGAGATAAGTGCCTGTTAGATAGCCTATTTTTGGAAGGGTTAACTAGAATAGGATTGATTGATGTTTGTTGCACTCGTATATGCATTTCCCTGTGTGCGATTATTCATGTTCCTGTTTTCTGCTGGTTTAGGCAATGCTAGACTGGGATAGGGTTTCTGAGTTGTGATTTCCTATGAGTACTAGGTTGCGGTTGAACCAGTACAATTGCAACGGAGACGTGGAACGCCTAGGTGGTCTTTCTGACTGTGTACCGTGGGAGTTTAGCACTGTGTTGCGAGTGAGGGCTTTTGCCTCTGCCACCCAACACTGTGCTATCTCATTTGCTTGACTTTGAGAGGATCGCCAGGAGAGAACCAGATACTAGTGATCTGGATCTCTCAAGAGAGCATCCCGTCAATTAACGTAATTTGGCCGCACAGTCTTAAGGACCTCGCTAGGCTACGAGCCGCTTGCTCAGCCATTGTCTCTTAACCTTATGTATCCCAGCTAGACTTTGCTCGACCAGCAGATACAGCATAGTATTGAAGCTTCTCCTTATGTATATTATTGTTTATGCACTATTGATTTCATGTGTGGCACGCTTAGCTACTTCAGAGATTAGTGGCCCACGAGCACAATCTTAGTAGGCTATTGCCAGTGCATTGTCGGAGTACTTCTTCTTAATGTTTGCCATATCCTATTGCTTATTCTTATAATTCTTCTTATGTCAATTTAAAGCCTTTAATTACCAGTGAGTTATTCATTAAATTGCTGTTCAAAATCCGATACTTACTTCTTACGAGTATTCGAGAAGCATCTAACTTTATCAGAAGATTCCTTGCTTGATGCTCGAGGACTATTGTTTAACGTAACGTAATAGTGCCGATCCGAAGTAGAGGGTGGAGGACTTCTTAAGTTCTTAGTTCAAGGGTGGATTACTTCGGCTTCGGCCAACACTATTCTTTAGTGTTGTAGTACTTTCTTCTTTGTTTGATTGTTGACCAGACTAGATAACTCCCGTCTTGTTATTAGTCTGTTGTGTGAAACGCTAGTACCGAGTTCTTGTATACCCCGTTATAGCAGATAGAACTCTGGAGGGTAGTGGCGTTTTTGTTCGGCTGGCAGTACTCTGGGGTTGGGATCGTGTGTTTCCGTTGTGGCAGCGAGCCATACTCGAGTCCTGTGTAAGAGCCCTAGTGTACCCGAGTGCCCGGTCGTAACACAACAAAACATTTCCCCAAGTGACACATGACGCTCCCTAACCCCTTCTGTACCAGCGACGTCTTTTTAATTTTATTCTAGCTTTTTAGACGATGTTATTCATCTTTAGAAGGACCTCCAATAATATACAGGCTTCGAACTACCTCAATTAATCCTGGTTACTACTACAGCTCTTTAAGTTGCAGAAAATCGTCCAGAAGGAGCTAGCTGTTGAATACCAACCCTGGGCTATGATACTCAAAGATGCCAGAAGTAGGTTATTTTGGCCTCCCTTCTCCCTCATGTTTAGGCCGATTGGTTTTCAGATTTTAAGATGCTCAGCCCATTAGTTTGACGATTTTAAGACCTTTCGCCCCCATTTCTTTGTCAATATTAACCCGGGAACGGCGCCGAGACTCTTAAGAGGTTTTACCGAGCAAAGGAGACGTGACTCTTAAGATCCAAGGGCTAAATAATGCCTTTTAAAAGACCCCAGTGGCACTCAAAACAAAGGAATATGTGATTAAATGAGATTATTCCCATCCATACCTCCTATCACTACTCCACATGTGTCAAACCCCTCCCCCTCCTTCAATCATCACAAATGTTTCCTCTTATCCCTTGTTTATCGGTTTATTTACCGCACCAATATCTCCTAAGCAGTTTTAAGGTCATCTGGGACGCATATAGAGATTGTGGCAAGAGAGAGACTTCACTAGCGAGACATCAGTCTGGCTTCAGGCCTCGAAGGATGAGGGTGTATGTCTCGCGCGCCTCTCACCTCATGACTGGACGATCGGCAATAATTTGTCTTTTTCACTCCCCAATTACTATTCCCACTTGTTTTTTTTGCCGTTACTTGCTAATATATTCATATTTAACGTAAAATAGGCGTATATGAATAAGTAATAACGATATTTATCGGATAATGACGATTCTAGTCATAAGTGTATGATAATATCCTCGCTTGGCTTGGCGGGCACTTTAAAATACTAATGGCGCGTGCTTGCCGGGTTGAGATCTATCATGCCAACCCTACCCTTCCCCACCCATATCCCCTCATACAACCCTCCTTTACACCCTCCCCTTCCGCCCAAACCCACCAAATCCCCCCTTACAATTGACCCATCCCCCTGAAGCTCCCTTGATCGCCTCATCCGATCCTCCTTTACACCCTCGTCCTCCCCTCTGACCCCCCATCCAATCCCCCCTGACATTCCCTCTAACCCCACACCCAATCCCCCATTACACCCTTACCCACCCCCTGACACTTCCCCTAACCCCTTACTCAATTCCCCTCCTACACCCAAGCCCTCCCCCTGACACCCTCATAAACCTCAACCCCCCTTACACCCAACCCTTCGCCCTGATGCCTCCCCAAACCTCAACCCCCTTACACCAACGTCCTTCCCGCTCAACCCCCCTTACACATATCCCCTCTCCCCTGTCACTGTCCCTAGCTTCCCCCAATCGCCCCTTACACCCTACTCCTCCCCATCCCCCAATCCCTCCTTACCCGGAGAAGAAATCGACTCTGCACAGGACAACCAGGAAGGAGGACCGAAGACAGCGAGGACGGCAACCTACAAAGGAATTAAATACTAATCCGTCAAGAACCGCGAATTTGGATAAAGCTCCACCAACACGACCCAAATTCAAAACCGCCAGGGATAACGACCGAGGACCGAGGACAGCCATGAATGTAAATGTAGATCCGACTAGAACCAAAAATTCGATGAAAGAACGTTCTGTGAGTTCTAAAACCGCAACTTTAAAGGTTTTCTATGCAAACGCTCGTAGCATACGCAATAAATTTTCAGATTTAGAGGAACTAGTGTTTACTGAAAATTATGATGTGATTGGCATAACAGAATCTTGGCTCAATACAGAAGATAAGACACATTTTAGCAGAGTATTCACTTCCCGGTTATGTAATGTTTGAGAACAGCCGAATACATAAAAATGGAGGTGGCATTTTATTTTATATCAAAGAAAGTCTTAACCCAACCCTCGTGTCAAAACCTCAAATTGTGAACGTCGACACATCTTTTGTGCTAATAAAGAATAATAAAGGTATAAAAATAATACTTGCGTTAATATACAGACCTCCAGCTCAATCAGTGCAAACTGACCGAGAAATTTACGAACAAATTGCAGATGTAAGTAACTCACAAGATACCGTAATTTTTGGCGACTTTAATTTACCTGTGACCAAGTGGGGCGATACTCTTACTTCACACTCCGGACACAACTTGTATACGAACTTGCAAGAGAGTTCGCTTTATCAATTTGTTCGAACGCCGACTCGTGGTAATAACGTTCTTGACATTGTACTTGCAACAAAAGAAGAATTGATAGAGAATTTGAATGTTGGTGATGAATTCAGTAACAGCGACCATCATACGATAACTTTCACTTTAAACTTTACTAGTAACGAACCAAATAGTAGCATCGAAAAAGTCCCTAATTTCAAGAAAGAAAACTTCCATAAACTTAGAGCTATGTTTAAAGAAACTGACTGGAGCTTTTTAATTAACAATAACGACATAAATACATCTTGGAAGTTATTCGAAACCACTTACCTAAAAGCAGTGCAAGACTGCATACCATCGAAAATACGGCGTCCAGGCCATAATAATAAGCCCAAATGGTGGAATAAAGATATTTCAAACTGCCTGCTTGCTAAAAAATTTGCTAATGATAGATTAAAATCCTCACAAAATGACGAAGAACGGGTGAAATTTGTAGAGCTACGACGCAAAGCCAAAAAGTTAATTAAGCAAAGTAAAAAGACCTTAGAGTTACATATTGCGAATCAAAGTAAAACAAACTCGAAAGAATTCTAGTTATATCAGAAAGAAAAAAGTAGTTACTTCAACTGTTGGACCGTTAGTCGATGAAAATGGAGAATACACCAAAGACGAAGTACAAATGAGTAATGCCCTCAATACCTTCTTTGCATCAGTTTTTACAACAGAAGACCTCAGTGATATCCCTACACCATCGCCGATTCAGATTGATAATTCAGATGTTCTGAATATCACCGTTACAGAGAGAGAAGTATTGAATTGTTTAGATAAACTCAAGGTAAATAAAACGCCTGGACCTGATACAATCTCGCCTAGAGTTCTAAAGGAAGCTAAGGATGAGCTCTCCAAACCACTGACATTACTATTCAATAAATCCTTGCAGTCTGGAACTCTGCCTGATCAGTGGAAGCTAGCCAACATAACACCGATATTCAAAAAAGGCAGCAAATCCCTACCCAGTAACTATCGTCCAATTAGCTTAACCTCAGTTGTATGTAAAATGCTAGAAACGGTCATACGAGACAGACTCGTAAATCACTTAGAGGAAAATAACATACTTAAAGATACTCAACACGGCTTTCGTAAAAAATGTTCCTGTTTAACAAACCTCTTAGACTTCTTCCACGATATCCTCAACCTCTACGATGAGAGTAAAGCTGTAGATATTATATACCTTGATTTTCAAAAGGCCTTTGACAAAGTTCCCCACAAACGTTTACTGCTAAAACTAAAAGCGCATGGAATACAAGACGGTGTGTTGAAATGGATAGAAAATTGGCTCGGCAACAGAAAG
This sequence comes from Lithodes maja, assembly GCA_037953745.1. Classification (NCBI taxonomy): domain Eukaryota; kingdom Metazoa; phylum Arthropoda; class Malacostraca; order Decapoda; family Lithodidae; genus Lithodes; species Lithodes maja. The sequence continues at coordinate 6,841 of JBAKBP010020757.1, read as the reverse complement.
CAAAGGGTAGTCATAAACGGGAAGGCATCTAAATGGACCAATGTAAGTAGCGGGGTACCCCAGGGATCGGTACTAGGACCAATTTTCTTTCTAATTTACATCAACGACATAGATGAGGGTCTCACCTGTACAATCTCAAAATTTGCTGACGATACAAAAATTGCAAATAGCGTACTCTCAAAAGAACAAGTTGACGATATGCAACACAATCTAGATAAATTGTCATGTTGGGCCCAAATTTGGCAAATGAGTTTCAATGAGGATAAATGTAAAGTACTACATGTCGGATACCTAAATGAGAAAGCAAACTATTCGATGAATGGCACTCAGCTTAAGAATGTAAACAAAGAAACCGATCTGGGAGTAACAATATCGAGTAACCTAAAACCGAGTCAACAATGTTCAGAAGTTGTTAAGAAGGCAAACCAAATAATTGGCTTTATAGGCAGGTCATTTGAGCATAAATCCAAAGAATTTATCCTAACCCTTTACAATTCCTTAGTCCGCCCTCTTCTGGAATACTGCGTTCAATCCTGGTGCCCTTATTACCAAAAAGATATAAACAAGCTAGAACGAGTTCAACGTATAGTTACCAAAATGATACCTAGCCTAAAGAACAAACCATACGAAGAGCGTCTTAGAGAATTAAATCTATTTCCTTTAACCCAGCGCAGATTAAGAGGTGACTTAATTCAAGTGTTCAAAATCATCAAAGGCATCGACAATATGAACTGTAGTAAGTACTTCACTATCGACCAATCTAATTACACGCGGGGAAACGGTTGCAAAATTATTGGAAAATCTTTTAACTCGCACGAATCTAAGAATTTCTTCTTCAATCGAGTTGTCAACTTGTGGAATGGGCTTCCCCGAAACGTTATAGACTGCAACACCGTTGATTCATTTAAACTCCGCCTAGACAAATATCTCTCATCAAACCCGCGACTGACTGCGTTTGTAAATGAATAACTTTATTTTATCCCCCCCCTCAGTTACTAACCCATCTGCCCTCTACTAACTTCCTAATCCTGCCACGGACATTAGTTCCAGGGCAGAAATTCCCTTTCCAATGTTCCCTTACCCACTCTAAACCACTGTTTGGACACTTGATCCTCAGTGTTTTGGAGGACAAGCACCTAGAAGGGTCACTAGATCTGTTGTTGCTTGATTTCCTTTGTACTCCTTTGTACCCCCTCTTGATTAAGGTGGGACCAAGGAAAGGCTTTATATAAGAGTCTGACTCATTTCCCCGATTTTTTTCCTTCGAGAGAGAGAGAGAGAGAGAGAGAGAGAGAGAGAGAGAGAGAGAGAGAGAGAGAGAGAGAGAGAGAGAAAAATAGTGAAATTGGACAGATTTTTTTTTTCTCGTGACTGTGCATTGCCTCTGATTACTTTTGTTTTTTTTTTGTTTTTTTTTTGTTTTTTTTACCTCGGATGATTAAGGCAGGCCCATTTGGACAGAAATGGCGGAGTCACACTCACTTAATTTACCGTCAACCATTTTTGGAATCTTTGAACTGGCAGCCTCTAGATTAAAAATTCCGAATAATTCTGTCTACTATAATAATCAATGCAAGTTTAATCGCCTAAACTAGTATATAATAGCCCCAAATGTTTCCAGAACATAGATGGCAATGATATTTTGTCAAAAGAGTATTAAATTTCCTCCCTAAACCTTCATCAATCTAAAACAGGCAAAACATTAACAAGACCCCCTTTGAGATATAATTGTGCATTATTCGGTAGAGAGATGCCATATACTGTATGTACTGTATATATATATATATATATATACACTAGGGGATATCGTAAAGTTTTCATTATCACCCGGAAGTTATTGAGCTATGTCGATGAAAACATGTTTACACCATCATGCGCATAAGGACGGTGATAATTAACACTTTACGATGTCCCCTCGTGTATATATATATATATATATATATATATATATATATATATATATATATATATATATATATATATAATTCAATCTGGAATTGCTTCAAACTTATAAGTACAAATGTATTACCCTAGCTGTACTCATATATACCAACCCACGCAATGTATCCAGTTATGGCGATTATTAATGTGGCTAATTGTAGCCCAAATAGAATACATCAGGAACAGCTAATATATTTTCTTCTAAATACTATCAATGTATATGCTCCTTTTACTTGGTTGTGTAATGGTTAGTGTTTGGGATCTGAATGTGACATCCCAGGTTCGAATCCCGGGAGGATCACATACTTTCATTGATTTCATTGGGAGGTGTCTGGTGTTGGGAGTTTCATGAATTAATTAGATTATTACAACCAAAGTCTATTCTTCTTCTTTTAAATACTATTACTGTATTTTTGCTGCCTTAACATTACTAACAACGTTCATAAGATTACTATACTCGGTTTATTTTCAGCTGACGGTAAATTGCAAAGTTCCCATCAAGATTTCTCAGTTATTTTGAAGATTTTGTAATGAAATATGGTACTATTTATATATTCATGGTCTGTATTATGATGCAGAGACATAGTAGTTTCATATTTTTCCTTTAAGTATCGAAAACATTAATGAACCGAGTCCGTTGAAAAAGAAACAGAGTATAAGATATGTATTTGATCATCATATTTTCACCTCTAATAACTTTACCTTTACTTTCACTTCATCCCTCCCACACTATATTTTGACAAGTAACCTTTTTATCTTTGAAACCATAAAATATACTAAGATATTTTACCTTGCATCCCATTTTCCGTTCAAGATTCGTTAGTGTGCCCAACAAAATGGTCCCGTTTTCTTTGGTTCTCGTTTTTGTTTACATTTTTTTTTCTTCTAGCCGCTGTTTTTAATTTTAAACTTAGGCTGATGTCGATGCCCCTCTCCAAACACCTCCCTCCCCTTTTTACTGTACTTCTCGGGGGAAGGGTCGCTTTTTCTGGACCCCCTTCTCCCTCATGTTTAGCATATATGTTTTTGAGACTTTAAGACGTTCGTTCCGTTAGTTTAGCGATATTGAGACCTCCTTGCCTAATGTTTCTGTAAATATTAAACTTTAAGTGCCATTTAGGTGTCGATCTTTTTCTTGCGAGCGGTTAAGAGCCTGTAATTTTAGAACGAACGCTATGGCCGGGACATTTTTCTACCGAAAAATTTACAAATTCATCTTGAACGGGGGTCTAGGGGTGTCTAAGCTTGATGGAGGTCTAGCGAGGAACTCAAAAAATAAATGAATACATAAATATATAGGCCAAAAACAAAGCACTACCCCCTTAAAGGTCTTGTCATCTTACCTTCCCAGCATCTTGGTCTTCCTTACTTCATATTTCTTAGTTCCTTCTCATCCCCATTCTTCTGATTGACCCTTTAAGGATCATGACGCATTTTGACAGTTTATTCTTGCTGTTATTAAACGATTTTATACAGCTTAGAAAGGATCTGTGAGAGTTTAAAGAGTAAAGACGATCTCAATTAACCCTCTGACTTCCATATACCCTTCCTGATCATATACAGTTTAGGAAGGATCTGTTGAAATTGAAAGGGTAAAGACGATCTCAATTAACCCTCTGACTTCCAAATACCTTTCCTAATCTGAATATAATTGTCTAATAATAGCCATAGGTCAGCAAAGAAATGCGTAATCGAGTCTTGAAAGGGTTAATTTTTTTCTTCTTCCATCTATTCCTCCTGTACCAGGTAATTTGGGTCATCTTGAGGGGAGATGGGTCGTTTTTCTGGGCCCCTTCTCCCTCATACTCAGCACATTAGTTTTCATAATTTAAGATGTGTGCCCCATTAGTTTGTCGATTTTAAGACCTTTCGCCCCATTCTTTGTCAATATTAAGACTTTTCCTGCTATTTATGTATAGATTGTTTCCTGTCGAACGATAGTGAACCTGTAATTTTAGGCCTTCGGCCGGGATATTTTTCTACCGAAAAATGTACAAATTAATCTAGAAGGGGATCTAATGGATGTATTTTAAGTTTGATGGAGGTCGAGCGAGGAAACCAAAACATAAATGAATATATAGATTAATAGACCAAATAAATAGCCACTATATCCCTTAACAAAGCTTTTTCTACTTCCCAACACACCTATTTCAGTCCAACCACTTTCGTTCTCAATCCTTCTCTTCTATCCTTTTCAAGCCTTCTTCCTTTCAAGTTCACCACACAAACTTCTTCTCCCCTTCAGTTTACCTATGTAGGCCATTTATATATTTTCCAGACCCACCCATCTCAGTCATTGCCTTATTCTCTCCAGTCCATCCATTCTTCTTCATCCCAGCTCCTCCCATTCCAATGTATTCACCCATTCAATGCCGGTGATGACCTTCCATTATATTCTGGTAACTATTTGACGATTGTATTCAGCTTAGGAAAGACGTCAATCAATTATAATGTAAAACTTGCAAACTATACAAACCAAAACAGGGACGACACAATATAAAGACAAAATAACTTATCAAAATCACTATGTGGAAATAACGATTCAGCAAAAAAAAAAAAAAAAAAAAAAAAGGGCTACAGACTAACTTAATTAATCCTTTTAGCAACCATAGATCTTTCCTAAGATTCATAAAATCGTCTAACTATAGGTGAAATCAAATAATACAGACATCGCCGGTACTTTAAGGGTTAATCTCCACTACAATTTCTTTATCCCATTCTACCCTTTTTGGCTTATATTTTCTCCAAAGTAAATCTATTTATATTCCCTCTTTTACATCAAAATCCACATACCCCAGGTCCTTCTTCCATAAAAGTCCACCTATCTAATAAATGTTTCTCCATTCCAGTACAACCAACCGAATTATTTCTTCTTCCTCTCCAGCACATCTGCCTCAATCCATTCTTCTTCATAGCATTACCCTCGCCTATTCCAGTCCTCCCAGTTTAAAAATCCACCATCAGAGTTCGTTCTTTTTCCATCTATAATACACCCATCTCAGTTCCCTTTATTTTTGTTTCACTCTGTCTTCTAGGTAAGGATTAATATCTCTGCATTGAAGCCAATTCTTACATGTTATTCCCACCGATTCTAGTGTTCTCTTTCTCTATTTTGTTCTGCCTGATGCTACTACCCCTAATATCTTAACCCTTTCTGTACCGGCGATGTCTTTTGAACTTAATCTGGCTACTATTAGACAATTTGTATACAGTTAAAGAGGGCGTCCAGCAATTAACAGGTTTCGATCTATCTCACTTCATCATATTTACTACCACAAATCCTTCTTAACTGCACAAATCGTCTAAATACAACTAGCATATAATGAAAAAAACGTCGCCGGTACAGAAGGGGTTAATAATGTCCTAACCCTCCTGCGACACTTGAACCCAACTCATTACTACTTTACCATGGAATATCATCTCATTTTTACTCTCACTCTTTCTATTTTCTACTTAGCCATACTGCAAAAAAAAAAAATATATATATATATATATATTATTCATTTTTTTCTCACCTCACCTACACCACCTTCTATCTTTAAGGGGTTGACCTGCCTTTTCTCTCTCTCTGGGTTGTATCCATTCGGCCCCATTCAGCCTACTGTTTTAAGATGTTCATCCCCATCCAGGTGTCGATTTATACCTGGCGAGCGATAGCGAGCCACCTACTTTGGATAATGAGTTAGACAGCTGGCTAAATTTTTGAATTTTTCGATAGAAAACTTCTCCGGCGAAGCCAGATTTCTCCATAAAATGTTGGCTTGCCATCGCTCGCCAGGAAAAAAAGTCGACACCTGAATGGGGATAAATGTCTTTAAACAGTAGGCTGAATGGGGCCGAATGGATACAAACAAAGAAAGAAAAGAAAAAACAGGTCACCCCCTTAACACAATCTTTTATTTCAATATTATCTTTTTCTTTCCACTTAGCCATCCCGAAAGCCAAATATTTTTATTTTGTTTCTATATTCAATGCAACCTCTTATCTCTTTCTCTATTTTTTCTATGCACTGTATCTCGTATTGCCAACCCATTTGTTTTTCTTTCTAATTACCAACCAATGCCATTTTGTATATTTGTATATTCGTATATTCATATTCTTTTTCTTGTTGTTGTTGTTGTTGTTGATGTGTTGAAGGGAAGGTAGCAACTGATCGTCACTAATGAACCCTAGCGAGGACGGTTTTGTCAGGACTGCCTTTAAAGTCGAGGAATTCTCCCCGACTTTTTAAGAAAATTAATTGTGCATTGTATCACTCTCTGCCTTTTCTCGGGGGTCACGTCTATTGCTCCTAGTAGAAGGGGGATGGTTATGTTTCTAATATTCATCCTGTTTAGGGCGTCTTTAGGGATTGTTCTCATTGAGTGGAATCGTGGGCAATGCAGGATAAAATGAGTGATGGTGGCTTCGGTATTTCTGCACCAAGGATAGTATGGATCCAGGGCCAATTTCAGTCTGTGGAGATGCTCATTCAACCCGGAATAACCAATTCTGAGGCCGTAATTACGACGTCGATGTTCCTAGTTTGGGATCGTGTCCATGGGATGGGGTGATGAGTCCGTTCTGAAGAGGCCTAAGTACTTTTCCGGGAGGAGGTTTGAAACATATGTGTCCCATTCTTGTCTTGCTTTCGTTCTGCTCACTGCTAGTAGTGTGTGTATGTCATGGAGTAGGAGTAGGGGCTCAATGGAGGTTAGCTGGTGTCCTAGTTTGGTTGCTTCGACTGCGATTGTGTTACCCTTAATGCCAACATGTGAGGGGATCCATTGTAGTTTGATATTTCTGGGCGAGTTAAGTGTCATGATGAGGATATGTTGTATGTTTTGGACAATGTTTCTATGCGATTCGGGATTGGGTGAGAGAGTAGATGGAGTGAAGATTGGGAATCTGTGTATATTAC
>JBAKBP010020756.1:0-41953 GCA_037953745.1 Lithodes maja | reverse complement strand
GTATATATATATATATATATATATATATATATATATATATATATATATATATATATATATACAGTATATATATATATATATATATATATATATATATATAGTTTGTAAGGCCAGACTGCCTAGTAAGGACCTTGAGGTCTGTGTGGTCTGTGTATCTATATAGCTCTATGTAGCTCTCTCTGCGTGTGGATGTGTGTAAGTTATCGTTTAATATGTGTGTGGTTTCTGCAACTTGCTCTCTCTACCTGCTTTTGGTTTATTGGCTATAGAATATCCGTTAGTTTCTTTAGATCCTTCCAGAAAAGAGAGAATATGTAATTATGAATAAACAAAAATAATCTGATGATACAGCTTTTATTATGCATATCTTCAAATTATGCTAACTCCAAGCTGGCATGTGTGTAATTTTAACATCGTTTTCCCTCTAAAGGGAAGGCATGAGAAATACAAAATGTAGGATATGATGAAGCATGGAATCAATACTTAATATACTGTATACGCCATATATATCCTTTGTAGCTTTTGGCTTCTTTCCGCGGCGATGAGTTCATTGTAACAAACAGCACAAATATCCACATTTTCAAAGAATATCCACCGGAAAATATTAGCAGTTATAAAGGAGTTTACATGATTTTGGTTTCCTATGTGAATACAGCAGACAAAAGGTAAATCTGCCTGTAACAAGTGCTCCCCACCCCCTTCACCCAAAGTTGAAAGAGTGACAGAGAGCCAACTTCAAGGTACGTTAGAGTAAAAGTGTCTAAACACATGGAGGTTAAAGCAGTGGAAATTATAGGATGAGTGATAGACAGACAGATTGTGTGAGAGCGTTTCAAAGCTTACTTGTTGAGTAGAAGAGACTGGGAAAACTGGGTCACTCTTGGAGATGGACAGAATAGGGGTGGAAGTGTGTTGAATGGCAGGTACCCCCACTCTTCTTAAGGGAGGAGGTATATACTGAGAAAGCTCTGAAGAACACTATTTTTTGTAATAGCGGTAGAAGATTGCATTATGGGTGGGACCTGCCCACACATGCGAACAATACTCAATAAATGGGCGCACTATGCCCCTATACAGAGCAAGAAACTGTGGGGGGTGAAGAACCAACAGAGACAGTTGAGCACACTTAACCTCCAAGAAAGATCAGGAGAAAAAGAAACACCAAGAAAACCAAGAGAAGATGGAGGATTAATTTGGGTATTATTGAAGTTAGGTGGAAGATCATGATGGGTATATAGATCAATAAATTGGGTTTTGGAAGCATTGAGAGCAACAAGATTTTCTTTGGTCCAATCGGATATAGTTGACAGGTCAGAAAATAGGCGTGCTATGGGCTCATAACGTAAGTTATGGAGTGATTGAATGCTGGTGCATTGTGGAAAGCTAGTTGAATACTAATTAAACATATGAGTGGATAGCACTAGAGGTACAGTTGAGAAGATCATTAATGAATATTAGAAATAGAACTGGAGACAGGACAGAACCTTGAGGAACCCCGGAAAGACATATATAGACAAAAGAGTTTGCCTAGGCAGGGAGTCAGCACGGAAGAACATCTTTAGACTTCACATCATCGTAAATCAAATTTTTGAGTGACGTCAATAGGTTTGTATATATGAAATCAGTGTTTTCACTCAATATCCGTAAATTAAATTATAATTTGTCCATCATTAATAGTTTCATTTATATGCATATAATAGCACAGGAGTATACCTTTGCGTCACTCGCACTCGTACGACTACATTATTCTTGGTTTATAATATTCTAAGGTGTTTTAGAGCTATATAATATAGTGATACACATAGAGAGAGCTTGATTGTGGAGGTTAGAAAGTGTGAGTAAAATCTAGTGTGATAGTTTCAGCATTTGAAAATAAATGTCCATGTTTTCAAAATGAATGACAATGTTTTCGTAATTGAATCGCCACCTAAATGGCACGAAAGGTCTTAATATTGACAAAGACATTGGGTGAAAGGTCTTACAATCGCTAAACTAATGAGGTGGACGTCTTTTAATCACATAACTAATGGGGGATGCGGGAGAAGGGGATCCAGAAACAAAACAAATGTATGTAATTATGTATATTATACACAGGCACATGCCCGTCTGGACATTAACAAGTTAGAAATAAACTATAAATAAGGATATTAACAAGTTAGAGACTATGAAATATGGTAAGGTATTTAAGATTTATTGCACACACACAACACTTTTTTCTCGCTACTATACCATCAGACTTGTCCACACCAGTACTACTAGTCTGTCTGTCTCTCTATCTCTCTCTCTCACACAAACATAGATGCACAGTCCCTCCACCTTCCACCCCTCGCGTGCAAGCCAGATGACAAAGGTGTGCGGGGATGCCTATTATCACCAACCGTACAATTCCCGACCATAACCATAACACCCACACACCATTTGTGTGCAAAACCATTCACAGTGGGATGTGTGAGTGTGACACCAACACGCTGATGTACCTTACATTACATTTATGAGGGTCGGTTTATACTAATTCTATTGCACCATGACAGGCTATTCAAAACAAGATCTCACAGCTGCTAGATTAACCCGGTAAGCGCGCATATGGCCTGTGACGTATGTAGTTTTATGAGAATTAATTACCTAATGTTATGATATTATCTAGCATATAAAGCATAATGTATTTTCCATGAGCACTTATTTTACTAATATGATGAACATATGAACCTTGAGTGATAAAATAAGTGGGGAAAGCATTTGGGTGGTGAAAAACATAAATATTCGCCACCTGGTCGTATCCTCATGCAAGGAGCGGGGAGACATAATTATATCCTCCCTCCTCGACCTCTCTCGCTATACTGAAGTGAGCGGGTGAAGTCTCAGAGTTACATACCAATAAATAAATACTGAAAATAAGAGGAAAAATAGGTGATAATTGAGGAGGGGGGGGGGGAAAGGTGGGGAAGGAGGGGAAGGGGGAGGGGTAAAAAAATATATGGAAGAGTGGTAGGAAGTACTAGAGAGGAATTATCTTACCTAATGACATATTTCTTTGTTTTGAGAGACCCTGGGGCATTTTTTAAGTTCTTTTTCATGGTCTTACTTCTGTGAGGCCTATCGGATTCGCTATACACATACTTCCGTGAGTTCTATTGCAGTTCTCGGGTTAAGCCATCCCAATATAATAACGGAAACCCAAAAGCAATGACAAATAACACCATCATTACCTACACTTCCAGTATTACAGTAGCTGGCTGATCATTTCTAGTTTTTTTTTATATAAATAATGTTGTAATGTCTGAGAGTATTGTTTTGCTTGAACTGCATGATCTGCATACACATAATTAAACCTCTCTGTATATAAGAATGCCGTTACTTGTATGTTTAGGCTATCATTAAACAATTGTATACAGCTTTGCAAGGAACTCTTGGAATCAAAGAAGTAAAAGTGCATGAAAAATACTTGTCATTTCATATATACAAACCAACTGTTAGTGTTGATATTTGTATGTACGGTATATATTGTTAGTGTTGATATTTGTATGTACGGTATATATTGTTTTATGATGGTGCAAAGTGAAACGATGTTGGAAAAACATAAACATAATTCAGTCAACATCAATTTTATCAATCATATATAATTATATAATATATACAGTATTTTTATATATATATATTTATTTATTATTATTATTTTTTTTTGGTATTTGTTACATTAATATTGTAGATCAACCTTTCCTCTTTCTATTGAGATGTAATAGAGTGCATTAAACGTAATTGTTGTTGCTGATAACCGATGTAGATTGACTATTATCGTTGTACATGCATCATTTTCTTTGCCAAATACCTTTTTTTGCATTTATACAAAGGCAACTATTAATGATAATGTAATATTGAGGAAACATTTGGAATGACCGTGCAAACTGCTTATAATTTCATATATTAAGGATTATTATTGATCCGCTAACAACAAAATTATGACAGTATATACTCGGAAACACGATTAAATATTTCATATAAACCGATTTGAAAATCGGTTTGTTTTATTCTTTGGGATTTATTTTTCAGTTTTATAATAGTAACCTATGGGTTTTGGTTTATCTTTGGATGTATAATAAATTGCATGTAGAGAAATTGTTGTGGATTAAAACACAACGATAAAATACGTGCATCGCCTCGCGGTAGTGTAATTTGTGCTTGAGAGTGAACGGTAGTGGTAATGCGTGTCCAAGAAACTTAATAATCATCTAGAGGTAAGGAGAAGTGAAAAGGCGTAATATGGGGAAAGACGCACGAGAAGAGGGAATGATAAAATATAAAAAGAAAGATCAATATGGATTGAAGAGGCTAAATAGAAAAGTATGAAGAGAACTGTATTAAAGGCGTGAAAATAGAAATTACATTAGATCAGGAAAAGGAGAGGAACATGGAAGAAGGGAAATGAGGAGGTGGGAATAACATTATAGAAGAACAAGGGTAAGACAATGATAGATAGGAGAGTCACTTAATTAAGTTACAGAAGGTGGACAGAGATGAGGATACATGAATAAAGATGAAAAATAAATATTGATTACTGATTAAGTATTGGACGGCGCGACAGCTTTAACTATTGTTGAAGGACAGGGGCAGAGATGAAAATGAGAGGTTGGGAAGAGCATGTGACAAAGGAGACGAAATAAGGGAATATGGGACAAGGTCTGAAGTAAGACAAAAAAGAAGAAGATTAAATAAGAACAATAAAAGGCGAAAGAGGAATCGGGAAGTGTGTTGAGAGGAAATATAAATGTTGGATTGTGAACAATTAGTAGAACAATTTAGGAACAAAACAGGGAAAGGAAACTTACGAAAGATGATGGTAAGAGATGAGACCTATAAGCCTTACAACATTTACACAACAAGCTACCCTCATCGTTAGAGACATCGCAGTAGCTCAAACACATCTTCTTCCACATCAAGAACAACTCCTGCCACTTCTCTCAAATGGCGATAGTGACCATCTACTGCCCCCTTTTTTTTATTCTATATTTCATCTAGGCATAGGCTGAGAGAGCCTGTACATTCTACCGCTGCTCAACACGGTGAAGCCCGTGAGGTCTCGTTCCAGTCTAGGGAGTGAAATGTGTAAAGCACAGACTGACGGCTCGAAGCAGCCCCATCTCTGAAGCTGCCTTGCCTTCGTGCTTCACTGTCTCACGCCCTAGACTCGGACCCTCACTCTCACAACGCCACCTATTGACCAATTAATTCACTAGGCATTGCCCCTCTGTAGCTTAATTTGAATGGTGTAATCTTTGATCGCATACATGACTTCTATATTAGTATGCAACCATTATAATTATGTATAATACTGGTATATTACAGCTGAAGATAAAATATTTGAAATTATAAGAGGATAAATACAAAAAGTAAATACAAAAGAAAGTGGAGAATAGCAACATGGAGGCGCTACCAAACAGTACTGCGAACATGTTTTCCAAGGCCAGAAAGACATACATTATGTAAAATACTGGGTGCTTAAGAGAGAGGTATAAGAGGTCTGGTGAAAGTACTGGTTGAGGCCACTGTACTGTATGCTGAAGTGGCATAATAGAATATGTGTGTGAGATTGGAATTGATGAAATAGTCAGAAATCATGATTTAAGTACTACCTATGTAATTTTGGTTGTAGTTAGTGTCCTAAAAATTATAAATAATGCAACCTTAGCATTCCTAAACACACTTTTTATGCAAAATGTGTATTTATTATTTCCTTTGAGTGATATGTTTTACTTAATCATAGGATGTATAGAAACTTTTAGATATGAAGGTAATACATGACATTTTGAGCGTGTTTGAATATTAACTATTAAAGATAATATAGTGACAAATCAATAAAATAACATGACTTGAAAGATCGTCAAGTGTAGCAATAATCTGATTCTATTATGGTAAAACAAAAAGTCGTGTATTACCTACACAATTGTAAAGTAGATACACGTTATTTAGCCACTTTGGTCAGGTGTGTTAAATGTTTAATACAATGTAAGCATTGCAAAAACAAATGTATATTCCAAGTTGACTTTTAAACAAGTGTAGATTTTACTTGTGTGTGCCCAAGTAGTGGACACTAAATAATGTGCAACAAATTATAATGGCTAGATCAACCACTTGGGAGTTGCCGGCTATAAGGAGGTTCAGCTTGTAGACATTGTTATATTCTATCTATTTTATTGTATGAATTAATATAACAGATGAGCACACACATAAAATGTAAGTATTTAGGATTAGTGTGCACTATACAATACCAGGGCTTATAGTAATTATATGTGTATGCTAACGGTTATGCCGCTATTATAGAAGCATACATAACGAGATAATGGTTCTTGGCGTGCCGCATACACGCGCCGTTGCTCGGCCCTTAGCCTTACCAAAACCTAGACTCGCGGCATGGTTAAATGGTTATCAATGACAATCAGGTGCTAGTCCAATCAAGGATCATAATACAGGGTCTGTACGATCTGAGAAGACACGTGAGGCATCAATGGGATTAGTCTGTCAGTCAGTAGACAAACCAGCACTCCCTTAAAGGGATATGGAGGATCAGCAAGAAAAACTTGGCGATCCCTTAGTGGGAGAAAATTCTGGAGGTGGGATTCCCAGCCCAAACCTCTAGGGGCTATCTGCGCCGCAAAAGTGAATGGCGATGGGGTCGCCACATTCCTACGCCTGAATACTGTATATACTTAGGTTATTATTCAGACAAGCTTTCTCCCAGGACACAAAAGGATGAATACTCAGGGCGGGGAGTTACAGAAATGTTGTATGAGGCGACTAAAACATGAGGAGTTTTTTTATGATTAACTGTGTATGAGACAGGCAGCCAAAAAATTGCTCATAGTAGAATCCAAAAGGAGGTGGGGGTGGATCAGTAATGGGTATTATATATTATTTAATATACGAACAAAAGGTAAGCGGTTACGGGGTGCACAAATAGGTAGTTACAGGACAAGTACTACGGTCACCAGAGGAGACCTTCACAAGATATAATGAAACACAAAAATGAGGTGACGTGTGGGCGCGCGATTCTAAGCTTTAGTACAAACAGCAATCCTCATGATAATTACAGAGACTTGGGCATACTTGCATGTGATTGATGCAGAATTAAAACTGTGGGGGTTATTATATCTTTTGAAAAGAGGAGGTGGAGAACACGTAATGTACAGTACATGAAAACAATAATAAGATCAATATTTCTAGAGGAAACTAATGAGGACCAATCCGAATCTGTTTGGTATAAAATCAGCTCAAGGAACTATAACTATCTAATTTGGACCTGCTAGTTGAGCCCGTCTGCAGCTGAAGATAGTTTGATTTGGCTGCTTAGATAGCATGGAAATGATATGGCAGCATAATAATTTGTGGCGACTTCAACTACAGTACCACCGACTGGGAATGCTTCAACTACAGTACCATCGACTGGGAATACTTCAACTACAGTACCATCGACTGGGAATGCTTCATACAGATAGAGTGGTCATGGACAAGTTCCTCACACAACGTGTCAGAGAACCAACAAGAGGGAGAACAAAAATTATAACATTGTACTGACCTCTGAACCAGAACTAGTAACCAAAATCAACATAACAACACCTTTCAGAAAAACAACAATTCATTGTGGTGAAATGAACAAATAACAAGAGACACCCCTTCGGGGATCACGGTGTCAGGCAATAGATAGATAGATAGATCGATCAAGAGACAGGACAAACGATATACCCAGGTAGAACAGGTTCAAAGCACCTGGAAACCAACAAGACTTTGCAAGATACAAAAGAGCATTGAACATGAACAGAACACGCAGAGAAATATGTAAAGCCAAAAGAATGTATGAACTGCCTGTGATGAGTGCCTACCCCAGAGTTGAAAGAGTGACAGGGCAAAAGTTAAGGAACGTTCGAACTAAAATGCCTGGATACACAGAGTTTGAAGCAATTTAAATCATTGGATAAAGGACAGATGGATTCAGGGAGAGAGTTCCAAAGTTTAGCTATTGAATAGAAGAAAGACTGGGAATATCGTTTCACTCTTGGGTTGGAGAGTTGCACAGAGTAGTGGTGGGAATGTGTTGCAAGACGTGCTACGTGCTTTACACAGAGGAGGTGGTATAGACTGTGAGAACTCTAAGGAACATTGATTATTGTAATAGCGGTAGAATAGCGAGAGAGATGCACCATTGCGGCGAAGAGAGAGAGAGAGAGAGAGAGAGAGAGAGAGATTGCAGAGAATTGGAGAGTGGACATGAGTTAATGAGACGAAAGGTTATCTTGCTTATTTTACTTACCAAAGAAAATAGAAAAATAGTATCCGATCAAAAGGAAATCTCAATTAAGGGGGATGGTTCAGTTTTTGGTCGTTTTTGTAATGTATTTATTAACTGTCTTGATAGCGTAATGCATAAGCGCGCGGAATTTCGATGTGAGTATCCTATGTTCGAGTACTTGGAGTGCCACATGTATTTGTTGATTTCATTAATTGAGGTTAGAGGTGAAGTTCGTTGGTGGAAAAACATAATAATTATTCAAATTTCCTCCCCAGACCTCCATCAAACTTAAGAAAACCTCGTTAGATCCCCCTTCTAGATTAATGTGTAATGTTTTCGGTAGAAAATGTACCATTCCAAAATTACAAGCTCACTATCGTTCGTCAGGAAAAAAATCGACACTTAAATAGCACGAAAGGACTTGATATTGACAAATAAATGGGGTAAACGGTCTCAAAATCACCAAACTAATGGGGCAAACATCTTGAAATCTAAAAAATTAAAGAGGCTAATCATGAGGGAGAAAATGTTCTAAAAAGAGAGCATCTGCCCTTAAACCAATACTTACCACAGTGGTCAAGGAAGAGGAGCCAGAATATATCCCTGATCCAGATCAAATATTCGGTAATGCGGACATCTACCAAAAAAGTGCCGGTGTTTACACAATGACACAGTGTCCAATGTCTTACAGTTTGCCAATGACACACATGTGTTTGGGAATGCGGCTACAAGATCTGATGCTAACCAAATACAATTAGACCTTGACAACCTTTCCCATTCGTAAGTAGACTGGCTAAGGTTGTTTAACCGAGATATAAGTGCTTACATTTGGGCTACGGTAATGCAAACCTTACATATAGCATGGGTGGTGTTGACTCTGCTATTATAGACAATGAAGTTGACCTGGGAGTGACTGTTCATGAATCTCTGACCCCAAGTCTCCATATTGTCAAGATAGTGATGATGGGTAATAAGATTGTCGCCAGCATCAGATGGACATTTGAAGAAAAGGGCGTGTCAAACATGCTGAATCTTTATATACCGTTAATAAGATCACACTTGGAGTACTGTGTACAAAGGAAATCAAGGAAATCAAGCAACAACAGATCTAGTGACCCTTCTAGGCTGCTTGTCCTCCAAAACACTGAGGATCAAGTGTCCAAACAGTGGTTTAGAGTGGGTAAGGGAACATTGGAAAGGGAACTACTGCCCTGCCACTAACGTGGCAGGACTAGGAAGTTAGTAGGGGACATATGGGTTAGTAACTGAGGGGAGGATAAAGTTATTCATTTACAAACGCAGTCAGTCGCGGGTTTGATGCGAGATATTTGTCTAGGCGGAATTTAAATGAATCAACGGTGCTGCAGTCTATAACGTTTCGGGGAAGCCCATTCCACAAGTTGACAACTCGATTGAAGAAGAAATTCTTAGATTCGTGCGAGTTAAAAGATTTACCAATAATTTTGCAACCGTTTCCCCGTGTGTAATTAGATTGGTCGATAGTGAAGTACTTACTACAGTTCATATTGTCGATGCCTTTGATGATTTTGAACACTTGAATTAAGTCGCCTCTTAATCTGCGCTGGGTTAAAGGAAATAGATTTAATTCTCTAAGATGCTCTTCGTATGGTTTGTTCTTTAGGCTAGGTATCATTTTGGTAACTCTACGTTGAACTCGTTCTAGCTTGTTTATATCTTTTTGGTAATAAGGGCACCAGGATTGAACGCAGTATTCCAGAAGAGGGCGGACTAAGGAATTGTAAAGGGTTAGGATAACTTCTTTGGATTTATGCTCAAATGACCTGCCTATAAAGCCAATTATTTTGTTTGCCTTCT
Organism: Lithodes maja; assembly: GCA_037953745.1. Classification (NCBI taxonomy): domain Eukaryota; kingdom Metazoa; phylum Arthropoda; class Malacostraca; order Decapoda; family Lithodidae; genus Lithodes; species Lithodes maja. Next base: position 31,839 of record JBAKBP010020756.1, on the reverse strand, counting down.
TAACAACTTCTGAACATTGTTGACTCGGTTTTAGGTTACTCGATATTGTTACTCCCAGATCAGTTTCTCTGTTTACATTCTTAAGCTGAGTGCCATTCATCGAATAGTTTGCTTTCTCATTTAGGTATCCGACATGTAGTACTTTACATTTATCCGCATTGAAACTCATTTGCCAAATTTGGGCCCAACATGACAATTTATCTAGATTGTGTTGCATATCGTCAACTTGTTCTTTTGAGAGTACGCTATTTGCAATTTTTGTATCGTCAGCAAATTTTGAGATTGTGCAGGTGAGACCCTCATCTATGTCGTTGATGTAAATTAGAAAGAGAATTGGTCCTAGTACCGATCCCTGGGGTACCCCGCTACTTACATTGGTCCATTTAGATGCCTTACCGTTTATGACTACTCTTTGCTTTCTGTTGTTGAGCCAATTTTCTATCCATTTCAACACACCGTCTTGTATTCCATGCGCTTTTAGTTTTAGCAGTAAACGTTTGTGGGGAACTTTGTCAAAGGCCTTTTGAAAATCAAGGTATATAATATCTACAGCTTTACTCTCATCGTAGAGGTTGAGGATATCGTGGAAGAAGTCTAAGAGGTTTGTTAAACAGGAACGTTTTTTACGAAAGCCGTGTTGAGTATCTTTAAGTATGTTATTTTCCTCTAAGTGATTTACGAGTCTGTCTCGTATGACCGTTTCTAGCATTTTACATACAACTGAGGTTAAGCTAATTGGACGATAGTTACTGGGTAGAGATTTGCTGCCTTTTTTGAATATCGGTGTGTTACGTTGGCTAGCTTCCACTGATCAGGCATAGTTCCAGACTGCAAGGATTTATTGAATAGTAATGTCAGTGGTTTGGAGAGCTCATTCTTAGCTTCCTTTAGAACTCTAGGCGAGATTGTATCAGGTCCTGGCGTTTTATTTACTTTGAGTTTATCTAAACAATTCAATACTTCTCTCTCTGTAACGGTGATATTGCTTAGAACATCTGAATTATCAATCTGAATCGGCGATGGTGTAGGGATATCACTGAGGTCTTCGGTTGTAAAAACTGATGCAAAGAAGGTATTGAGGGCATTACTCATTTGTACTTCGTCTTTGGTGTATTCTCCTTTTTCATCGACTAACGGTCCAACAGTTGAAGTAACTACTTTTTTCTTTCTGATATAACTATAGAATTCTTTCGGGTTTGTTTTACTTTGATTCGCAATATGTAACTCTAAGGTCTTTTTACTTTGCTTAATTAACTTTTTGGCTTTGCGTCGTAGCTCTACAAATTTCACCCGTTCTTCGTCATTTTGTGAGGATTTTAATCTATCATTAGCAAATTTTTTAGCAAGCAGGCAGTTTGAAATATCTTTATTCCACCATTTGGGCTTATTATTATGGCCTGGACGCCGTATTTTCGATGGTATGCAGTCTTGCACTGCTTTTAGGTAAGTGGTTTCGAATAACTTCCAAGATGTATTTATGTCGTTATTGTTAATTAAAAAGCTCCAGTCAGTTTCTTTAAACATAGCTCTAAGTTTATGGAAGTTTGCTTTCTTGAAATTAGGGACTTTTTCGATGCTACTATTTGGTTCGTTACTAGTAAACTTTAAAGTGAAAGTTATCGTACGATGGTCGCTGTTACTGAATTCATCACCAACATTCAAATTCTCTATCAATTCTTCTTTTGTTGCAAGTACAATGTCAAGAACGTTATTACCACGGGTCGGCGTTCGAACAAATTGATAAAGCGAACTCTCTTGCAAGTTCGTATACAAGTCATGTCCGGAGTGTGAAGTAAGAGTATCGCCCCACTTGGTCACAGGTAAATTAAAGTCGCCAAAAATTACGGTATCTTGTGAGTTACTTACATCTGCAATTTGTTCGTAAATTTCTCGGTCAGTTTGCACTGATTGAGCTGGAGGTCTGTATATTAACGCAAGTATTATTTTTGTACCTTTATTATTCTTTATTAGCACAAAAGATGTGTCGACGTTCACAATTTGAGGTTTTGACACGAGGGTCGGGTTAAGACTTTCTTTGATATAAAATAAAACGCCACCTCCATTTTTATTTATTCGGCTGTTCTCAAACATTACATAACCGGGAAGTGAATACTCTGCTAAAAAGTCTCTATCTTCTGTATTGAGCCAAGATTCTGTTATGCCAATCACATCATAATTTTCTGTAAACACTAGTTCCTCTAAATCTGAAAATTTATTGCGTATGCTACGAGCGTTTGCATAGAAAACCTTTAAAGTTGCGGTTTTAGAACTCGCATTACGTTCTTTCATCGAATTTTTGGTTCTGGTCGGATCTACATTTACATTCATGGCTGTCCTCGGTCCTCGGTCGTTATCCCTGACGGTTTTGAATTTGGGTCGTGTTGGTGGAGATTTATCCAAATTCGCGGTTCTTGACGGATTAGTATTTAATTCCTTTGTAGGTTGCCGTCCTCGCTGTCTTCGGTCCTCCTTCCTGGTTGTCCTGTGCTGAGTCGATTTCTTCTCCGAAAATCCTTCACCGCATCGTTGAGAAGACGCCCAAAACGTGCTGCTCCCACCTGGTTCAGATGAACTCCATCGTCCGAAAACAAATGTCTGTACATGTCTGACACCCCTACAATTAGTGTGGTTTTGAAAATATCGAAGCATTACAGAAACTAATGACCAAAATGATCACAGGGCTAGCAGGTGACAGACAAAAAATGCTAGACTGATGACACTTGAAAAACGAAGTAAGAAACGATCGAATTGAAGTATTCAAGATTCCACATGGCCTAGACTCTAGAGGGACTTAACCCCTTCGGCACCGCGCGGCCATCCCGCTCAGTAGGCCTACATACCGCTCCCTCCCACCCTGCCTTCATCCCTCCCACGCGCATTATCCACCCACTAAACCTTGCCAAATACCCATTAATTTGTATGGTAGAGTAGTTAGGTACAACAGGATAGCAGTATTAGAAGTAGTAGTAGTATCAGTAGTATCAGTAGTCGAAGTTATCAAATGTTCCCTACTAAATACACGTAAATAATAATAATGATAATAATAATAATAAATGGCATAATAATGCGTATGAAGACCAAGATGGCGAATGCATGGAGACACAAAAGCACTATAATCCTATGTGGGTGGGGCCTAGGGGAAAACTGGGCCCAGGGGAAAAAATCTCCCTCTCATTAGTCGAGCCTCGGTGACGTCACAGGGCTCTGGTTGGCTGCTGGGGAAAGGGGCGGAGCTTCCTATACCCCCAGTGTGACATACAGTACCGTAGATAGAGCCCCAGGCAGCAAAACCGACTGGCAGCATTTCTTTTAATTTATCACGTACGTGTGTACGGAACGTTATATTTTACTGAAGCGCTTATCACGTATATGTACAAAGGAGTACAAAGGAAATCAAGCAACAACAGATCTAGTGACCCTTCTAGGCTGCTTGTCCTCCAAAACACCGAGGATCAAGTGTCCAAACAGTGGTTTAGAGTGGGCAAGGGAACATTGGAAAGGGAACTACTGCCCTGCCACTAACGTGGCAGGACTAGGAAGTTAGTAGGGGACATATGGGTTAGTAACTGAGGGGAGGATAAAGTTATTCATTTACAAACGCAGTCAGTCGCGGGTTTGATGAGAGATATTTGTCTAGGCGGAATTTAAATGAATCAACGGTGCTGCAGTCTATAACGTTTCGGGGAAGCCCATTCCACAAGTTGACAACTCGATTGAAGAAGAAATTCTTAGATTCGTGCGAGTTAAAAGATTTACCAATAATTTTGCAACCGTTTCCCCGTGTGTAATTAGATTGGTCGATAGTGAAGTACTTACTACAGTTCATATTGTCGATGCCTTTGATGATTTTGAACACTTGAATTAAGTCGCCTCTTAATCTGCGCTGGGTTAAAGGAAATAGATTTAATTCTCTAAGACGCTCTTCGTATGGTTTGTTCTTTAGGCTAGGTATCATTTTGGTAACTCTACGTTGAACTCGTTCTAGCTTGTTTATATCTTTTTGGTAATAAGGGCACCAGGATTGAACGCAGTATTCCAGAAGAGGGCGGACTAAGGAATTGTAAAGGGTTAGGATAACTTCTTTGGATTTATGCTCAAATGACCTGCCTATAAAGCCAATTATTTTGTTTGCCTTCTTAACAACTTCTGAACATTGTTGACTCGGTTTTAGGTTACTCGATATTGTTACTCCCAGATCAGTTTCTCTGTTTACATTCTTAAGCTGAGTGCCATTCATCGAATAGTTTGCTTTCTCATTTAGGTATCCGACATGTAGTACTTTACATTTATCCGCATTGAAACTCATTTGCCAAATTTGGGCCCAACATGACAATTTATCTAGATTGTGTTGCATATCGTCAACTTGTTCTTTTGAGAGTACGCTATTTGCAATTTTTGTATCGTCAGCAAATTTTGAGATTGTGCAGGTGAGACCCTCATCTATGTCGTTGATGTAAATTAGAAAGAGAATTGGTCCTAGTACCGATCCCTGGGGTACCCCGCTACTTACATTGGTCCATTTAGATGCCTTACCGTTTATGACTACTCTTTGCTTTCTGTTGTTGAGCCAATTTTCTATCCATTTCAACACACCGTCTTGTATTCCATGCGCTTTTAGTTTTAGCAGTAAACGTTTGTGGGGAACTTTGTCAAAGGCCTTTTGAAAATCAAGGTATATAATATCTACAGCTTTACTCTCATCGTAGAGGTTGAGGATATCGTGGAAGAAGTCTAAGAGGTTTGTTAAACAGGAACGTTTTTTACGAAAGCCGTGTTGAGTATCTTTAAGTATGTTATTTTCCTCTAAGTGATTTACGAGTCTGTCTCGTATGACCGTTTCTAGCATTTTACATACAACTGAGGTTAAGCTAATTGGACGATAGTTACTGGGTAGGGATTTGCTGCCTTTTTTGAATATCGGTGTTACGTTGGCTAGCTTCCACTGATCAGGCATAGTTCCAGACTGCAAGGATTTATTGAATAGTAATGTCAGTGGTTTGGAGAGCTCATTCTTAGCTTCCTTTAGAACTCTAGGCGAGATTGTATCAGGTCCTGGCGTTTTATTTACTTTGAGTTTATCTAAACAATTCAATACTTCTCTCTCTGTAACGGTGATATTGCTTTGAACATCTGAATTATCAATCTGAATCGGCGATGGTGTAGGGATATCACTGAGGTCTTCGGTTGTAAAAACTGATGCAAAGAAGGTATTGAGGGCATTACTCATTTGTACTTCGTCTTTGGTGTATTCTCCTTTTTCATCGACTAACGGTCCAACAGTTGAAGTAACTACTTTTTTCTTTCTGATATAACTATAGAATTCTTTCGGGTTTGTTTTACTTTGATTCGCAATATGTAACTCTAAGGTCTTTTTACTTTGCTTAATTAACTTTTTGGCTTTGCGTCGTAGCTCTACAAATTTCACCCGTTCTTCGTCATTTTGTGAGGATTTTAATCTATCATTAGCAAATTTTTTAGCAAGCAGGCAGTTTGAAATATCTTTATTCCACCATTTGGGCTTATTATTATGGCCTGGACGCCGTATTTTCGATGGTATGCAGTCTTGCACTGCTTTTAGGTAAGTGGTTTCGAATAACTTCCAAGATGTATTTATGTCGTTATTGTTAATTAAAAAGCTCCAGTCAGTTTCTTTAAACATAGCTCTAAGTTTATGGAAGTTTGCTTTCTTGAAATTAGGGACTTTTTCGATGCTACTATTTGGTTCGTTACTAGTAAACTTTAAAGTGAAAGTTATCGTACGATGGTCGCTGTTACTGAATTCATCACCAACATTCAAATTCTCTATCAATTCTTCTTTTGTTGCAAGTACAATGTCAAGAACGTTATTACCACGGGTCGGCGTTCGAACAAATTGATAAAGCGAACTCTCTTGCAAGTTCGTATACAAGTCATGTCCGGAGTGTGAAGTAAGAGTATCGCCCCACTTGGTCACAGGTAAATTAAAGTCGCCAAAAATTACGGTATCTTGTGAGTTACTTACATCTGCAATTTGTTCGTAAATTTCTCGGTCAGTTTGCACTGATTGAGCTGGAGGTCTGTATATTAACGCAAGTATTATTTTTGTACCTTTATTATTCTTTATTAGCACAAAAGATGTGTCGACGTTCACAATTTGAGGTTTTGACACGAGGGTCGGGTTAAGACTTTCTTTGATATAAAATAAAACGCCACCTCCATTTTTATTTATTCGGCTGTTCTCAAACATTACATAACCGGGAAGTGAATACTCTGCTAAAAAGTCTCTGTCTCTGTGTAAAAAGTATGTGTACGTGACGGTGCCGAGGAGGTTAACCCTGAGGACTTCTTCACCTTTGAGACTGGGAGAACTCATGGAGACGTGCAAGATCTACAGAACAGAGCTCAACTTCATAGAAAAAATGCTATATATGTTTAGAATACGTATACATACCATATATATTTCTTGAGTTTTTTGGAACCGGTACCATTTTGTAAATCTTTCATTTATATTGTATTATTTCACATAGCCATTTATTGCACATAATGCACTATCACATGTAATATATTTAGTACTTAAACTTAAAATCACTGCTCTATTAACCCTTAATTAGCGGCGCGCAACATAAGTCGAGTTAAATAAAGCTGGACTATGTGGCGGCGCTCGACATATATCGTGTGGCAATTTCAGCACGTAATGTTGCTGAGAGAGAGAGACAAGTGGTGGCAGGAGAGTAGCGAGCGTATGACTGCTCCCGACCACCGCGGCGAACCTACTGACACGAATCCCACCTCCTCCCTCCCTCTCTCACTCGCTATATACGGAATTGTATGGGGAAATTGCCTAATTACATGCTTTTTGCACTCGCGTTGCACGGTTATTGCAAGAAAACTAGCCATCATAAAAGGATCGTTATGGTGTCATTCGAAAGCTCTGTTTATGCCCTTTCAGGGATAGATACTTGTTTTACGTTCTGGGTCTTATTTAGGCATGAAAATGATCACGTAAACAGCCCTATTTTGGCTAAAAACACCCCGCTGGGCGGTACATATAAATAAACCGCATAGGCCGCTCGTAAGGTGTTAAGGTAGGAATAATTCGACAGTTGTTTGTAAGTTTGTGTATTTATTTAACAAACTCCCCTGGTATTCGTAATCCGCATAGCAATTGATTCTCTGTTCGGGTCAAGATGGGTTCAAATTATTAGTTGAATACCTACGACTGCTCAGTATAGATTACACTTCGGAATTGCTACATTCCCATTACTACCTTTCTGGACAATCGCTATTCAAAGTTTTGACCCACTTCGACTCAGAGCCAAAGGCACATCACAATGTTCACAATGGTTGACAATACTGTACTCTAACTCTCCCTCGATGTGTCTTTGAATCACTTTAAAAAAATTAGGACCGATAATTTAATCAATTTATGCATTGAAATCACCCTAACAATATCAGAAACATTTATTTATTTACATATTAGACATGATTAATCAATATATAGGTATTTATATCACCATGACCATACTAGTAAACAATTACTCAATCCACGTTCTTAAATCCCTTTAACAATATTAAACACAATTACTAAATCAACAGGTATTTATATCACCTAGACAATATCAGAACGCTATGTCATTTATGTCACCTTAACACCGTTATTAACTAAAATTCAATCAATGAGATCCTCAAACTAGTTGACTAGATATTTACGTGCAATCGAAAACATGCTGTCGACGAGGTGAATATCTAATTATTAAATGTTGTTTCCTTATAACAAAAAGAGTATTTCATAGGTTTGGGCTGAAGCCATTCTCTAACTATTTTTCCAGCTAGGTCTAAGCTATGTAAAACTGTTCAGGTAAACCTAGTTATCTCAGTTACATGGGCTATATCAATTATTTCCCCTTATAGCTTTATCCCGAAGAACTCCTACTTAATATTAAGCATATCTTTACATAATACCCTATAAGATCCTGTACTATGCTAGTTAACTGGCTGAGTGCCTTTACTAACAATAACAGGTATATCTCTCAACACATCATCTCTTTATTTCATCAATTGTCTAATAATTTTATCTTTGATTGTCCTATAAGAACACATATATTTTATTGTTGGAATATTAAGCCCTGTCTAGCAGAAAGGAGATCTCTTCTTTCTCTCTTCACCACTTCAAAGCTGGCCAATACATCAGGTCCCTCTTCTCGCTACCAAGCACCACCACGTTACAATCTTGAATTGCTTGGCTTATTGTGTGAAGGCTAGCGATGTGTCTGCAGGCATCAGGATATTGCAGGTGTATCTGTGCCAATGGTCGGCAGTGTACTGGGTCCCGGCTCGTCTTGTATTTTATAAGAGCTCAGGTGTTGGAGGTCTGAAACAAGCTTTTTGATCTCCCATAGGTGCCAAGGTGAACAAGGGGTGTGTGTTTGCTAAGAGTGTGCCAATATGATCCGGGCAGGTCTATCTCCTGTGGCCCCGCCCACCTCTCTTTATACCCCTCCCCTGCACAACGCGGCCCTGCAATTGGATGAGCCGTGCGTGTGGGCCGGGCTATGTCAGCCCGCTCGCTTTGAATCATAGGATACTTCACCTTCAGGGTTTCATCCCCGTAATATTTTTCTGGGAGCTTATTAGTGACGTTTTTTAGCGGCTGACAGGAGTAAGAGGGTGGCACCATTGTAGTAGAACGTGTGACGCATGTCGAGTATGAGCATGCTGTACAGAACGCCCAGTCAGGCCCCACCCTCGCTAGGATCGTCAGGGCAGGAACTTTGGCTGTAGTCTGTGTAGAGTTTCCTAACTCAGTTTATGTGAACCGTTGTACTATAAGTATTATCATTATGTGTTTTGTTTTCTTCTAAGTCAACGAGTTCTATTTTATATCATTGGATGTAAGTATTGTGTGTGGGATTTGTATATATATAATGATGCGAAGAGAGAGAGAGTTGTGTAACGGAGGACAGTGTGCGCGCCACGAGGTGTGTAGGCCTCACTCCCTCCTCCCTCCTTCCCCCCTCCCTCCCCCCTCATCAAGAGCGTGGGAATCCTTTGTCGATCCCAGATTGAGAGAGCGAATGTGACGTCATGATTGCCGTTATGCTCGCTACGGGGCCGAGTATAAAAAGGGAGGTCTCGCCATTTTTAGATCAGAACTCATCAGGCAAAGCGACCTCTCATATCCCTTGCAACTATCCATATTCTTCCGACTGATGTGAACTTTCTCTACTCTCTGAACAGCCTACCTTCTTCTCTTCTCGTCCCTGTTTATAACCTCAATGACCCCTTTGGTGCAGATTTAGTCAGCCAAAGTATTATCGCTTGAGTTCTCACGAGATAAGTGCCTGTTAGATAGCCTATTTTTGGAAGGGTTAACTAGAATAGGATTGATTGATGTTTGTTGCACTCGTATATGTATTTCCCTGTGTACTATTATTCATGTTCCTGTTTTCTGCTGGTTTAGGTAATGCTAGACTGGGATAGGGTTCCTCGAGTTGTGATTTCCTATGAGTGCTAGGTTGGTTGAACCAGCACAATTGCAACGGAGACGTGGGAAGCCTAGGGGGTCTTTTTGATTGTGTACCGTGGGAGTTTAGCACTGTGTTGCGAGGGAGGGCTTTTGCCTGTGCCACCCAACACTGTGCTATCTCATTTTGCTTGACTTTGAGAGGATCGCCAGGAGAGAACCAGATACTAGTGATCTGGATCTCTCAAGAGAGCATCCCGTCAATTACCGTAATTTGGCCGCACAGTCTTAAGGACCTCGCTAGGCTACGAGCCGCTTGCTCAGCCATTGTCTCTTAACCTTAGATATCCCAGCTAGACTTTGCTCGACCAGCAGATACAGTATAGTATTGAAGCTTCTCCTTATGTATATTATTGTTTAAGCACTATTGATTTCATGTGTGGCACGCTTAGCTACTTCAGAGATTAGTGGCCCACGAGCACAATCTTAGTAGGCTATTGCCAGTGCATTGTCGGAGTACTTCTTCTTAATGTTTGCCATATCCTATTGCTTATTCTTATAATTCTTCTTATGTCAATTTAAAGCCTTTAATTACCAGTGAGTTATTCATTAAATTGCTGTTCAAAATCCGATACTTACTTCTTATGAGTATTCGAGAAGCATCTAACTTATCAGAAGATTCCTTGCTTGATGCTCGAGGACTATTGTTTAACGTAACGTAATAGTGCCGATCCGAAGTAGAGGGTGGAGGACTTCTTAAGTTCTTAGTTCAAGGGTGGATTACTTCGGCTTCGGCCAACACTATTCTTTAGTGTTGTAGTACTTTCTTCTTTGTTTGATTGTTGACCAGACTAGATAACTCCCGTCTTGTTATTAGTCTGTTGTGTGAAACGCTAGTACCGAGTTCTTGTATACCCCGTTATAGCAGATAGAACTCTGGAGGGTAGTGGCGTTTTTTGTTCGGCTGGCAGTACTCTGGGGTTGGGATCGTGTGTTTCCGTTGTGGCAGCGAGCCATACTCGAGTCCTGTGTAAGAGCCCTAGTGTACCCGAGTGCCCGGTCGTAACAAATGGCGACCTTGCTTAGGATTTTGTGAACAGTATAATTTTTTGCAGAGTTGTACAACATTTGTTTGTTGGTACTTTAGCGTACATATTGAAGAATATTTTTTTTTTTGTAAGGCAATTAGGAGAGCATTTAAGAGACTCCAGTTAATTTAGTAATTAGTGCTTACATAAGGGAGTTTAACACTTTTGTCTCGAGAATTTTTTGGTGAACTTCAGTATGTCGGGCCCTAGTATTGACGAGGAGCGAGAGATGCTATTTGAGGAGGTGCCGTTAGTAACTAGTGAGGAGGATGCTAGACTTTTTGTGAGTAAGCAGTACCATGTGACGGAGGAGAGGCTGACTGGGGTGAATGTTTATGGCTTGCACCTGATAGCCAAGGTTTTGGGTCTATCCAATGTAGGAGGGATGTCCAAGGGGGAGCTGATTTCCTGGGTGTTGCGTGGGCGACATGGGGTTTCGGAGGAGAGGGCGTTTGGGGGGGTTCCTCCCCAGATCCCCTCTCACTCGACTCCCACAGTGCCGTCCACTCAGTTGCCGGAGGTTAGCACTCTCCCACAGAGGGATGAGCATTGGAAGATTGGAGTGCCCTCGGGCGGTGCGTATGGTGGTTCCCCAGTTCTTGCCCCCCCTCCTTCAGTAGTGGCAGCTCCCTCTTCCGGCCTGTCTCCTGAGATGATATTTAAACTCGAGCTTGCTAAAATGGAGAATGAGGCTAGGAAGCAGGAGATGGAGAATGAGACTAGGAGGCATGAGATTGAGGCTAGGAAGCAGGAGAAGCAGCATGAGATTGAGGCGGAGAATGAGACCAGGAGGCATGAGGCTGAGCTTAGGTACGACTCAGAGAAATATTGTGCTCAAATAGATTTAGATAAGACTCGTGCAGAGTCGACAGGGATTCGGATGGGCCGGGAGGGCCAAGTAAGAGAACAGTCCTTGTCTCACTTAGTCAAATTGGTGCCGGCATTTAGTGAAACTGAAGTCACAGAATTTTTTAATCGTTTTGAGAAGAAGTGTAGGGAGCATAATTGGCCTGAAGAGAAGTGGGCAGCTCTAGTCTCCTCAAGACTTACGGGTAAGGGTCTGAAGGCTTATGATGCACTGCCTTTAGAGTCTTGCATTGACTACCCAGTATTGAAGAGAGCTGTCCTACGGGCATACGAGTTGCAACCAGAAACATATCGATTGAAGTTTCGGGGTGTTACGAAGACTAGGGAGGCGACCTTTCTTGAACATGCCCGGGACTTAAAAGATGCACTTGCTAACTGGACACGTTCTGAGAAAGCTGAGACGGCCGAACAGTTGACTGAGCTGTTTCTGCTCGAGCAGTTTTATAAGTGTACTGGTGCAGATATGACTTTAACTATTAAAGAAAAGAACCCTAAAACTCTACAGGAGGCAGCTGAGATGGCTGACCTCCGGCTATCATTAATTCGTGGGTGCGGGTCTGCCCAGCGTAGTGAGGCAGGTAACAAGGGGCGTGACGCCCCACCCCCCGAGTTAGTGATATACATTATGCAAACAAGTACAAGAGCTATGATACCAAGACTGACCACAAGACTAACACCGTCCCATTTAAGAAGGGGCCGGGCCCTTCCCAGTACCAAGGGAAGCCCAGAGGGGAGTTGGAGTGTTATCTTTGTCATGAAAAGGGGCACTTTGCAAGAGTCTGTCCTAGCAAACCACCTACAGCAGCTGTGTCTTTGGCCTGCAACATTGGTGTGTCTCCGAAGTCTTCTGAGTTTGCCCGGGGCAGTTCGTCAGAGGCTGAGGCACAGCCAATGCAGAAACACCTGAGAGGCTCGAACCCTGCTCAGGATGTTTTTTGCGACCATAGAGGACGGGGTTGCGTGATGTGGGCGGGGCGCAAGCATGGAGTAGAGGTCTTGCGTGATACAGGTGCTTCCCAGACTCTGATGAACAATTTGACTGGCTACCCTATAAATGCGGCTCGGGTGGTAGTGGTGCAGGGTATTAATGCAACTCGGTCATACCCGCTGGTGCGGTTGGAGTTGGAGGTGGATGGTGTGACACGTGAATTGGATGTTGGGATTGTGGAGAAACTGCCAGTGGAGGGCGTCGACCTTCTTCTCGGTAACGACTTTGCAATGCCCGCTTCTGAGGTTCTACCCTTAGTCGTTGCCGAGAGGACGGCCGACGTGAGTGGGGGAGAGCAAGAGTGTGTCGAGCGGTGCCAGGCACAACCCATGGCGTGTGCTGTCACCCGGGCTCGGACAGCTAAAGTGTCACAGCCTAGTCCTCCGTCTTCCGACCAGCAGAGGAACGATCAACAGGAGGAGGCTAAAGCTGGAGTTGGTTTTAAGAGTTTTGACTCGGCGGCTCTCCTGGTTGATTCAGTATTAGCACCTATGTTAGAGTCTGGAGAGGCCCCAGGACCTGTCACAGCTAGTGAGGAGGTAGGGCCGGAAGAGACTCAGAGGCAGCAACGTTACACACAGAGAGAAAAAAGGGTTGCTCAGTTGGAGGATCCGGAAGTTCAGAAGTGTGGTAATGGTGCTGTCGAGATTAAACACGAGGACGGGGAAGCATGTCATGTGAACCTGTTGGAGGAGTTTGTGAGGCAACCACCTGAGCAGCCTACTGTCCCTGCGTTGGTCTGCTGCGGCCAAGGTGGAGAAGAAGAGGGGGGCAGTAGGGCACAGGTGGAGGAGAGTAGGGATTGTCATGTCTCGGCGAAGCAGTGGGCGGGGGACACGAGTCTGGTGGCTGTGGAAGTGCTAGAGCACCTGCCTGAGCAGCAGTGTGCAGCACTCCAGCACCAGCTCGGTTCATACCCCACTGGTCGTGCCGAGCCCCTGAGTCTCACAACTCGGGCGGTGCGAGATGTTCCGCAGGCAGGTCATGTGACTGTTAAAAGACCGTTAGCCTCGTTGTTTCGGTGGTTTAAGGTGGGCGACGAGGCCTTGGCATGGTTGCCAGGTCAGGGTCGACCCATGGCTGCCAAGGGTGGTGGTCAAAAGGAGGACATTGAGCAGATTGGTAGGGTCGGCTGTGGTATCGCAGTGCCCGGTCGTCACATAGCCTCCCAATGCTGCTCTAGTCTAATGCAACATCCCTACCACAGACCGACTGTATCTGGCCATGTCGCTAAAAGCGGTGATGCTGCGCAGGCAGATGTCGTCACAAGGAATGTGGGGGTGCGCATGTACGGTATCGGCGGGGAAGCCTTAGCTATAATGAACTGTGGGAGTGACTGCACGGGTGGTACTGATTGTCCCTCTCATGACCTGGCTGTTCTAGGGACGAAGGTGGAGAAGGAGGGAGACTACAGGTTAGAAGCTGCGGTCTCGGCTGGGTTGTGGGAGGGCACAAGGCATGTTGTTCGTGGAGACAGTGCAAGGCAGTTATTTACTAGGCTATGGCAGTACTTTCGCATGTTTGTTGCTTCTCCAGGCCTGAGGTACGGGGTAGAATCCGACATGCAGGCTGGAGATAGTGCAAGGCTCAGTTTAATTCCCTGCCGTATAAATCCTGCTCGACAGCCTATGGTGCAAGCAGAGCTGGATTACGTGTGGACGAAGGCTCTGAGGGATGAGGAATGTCGTGAGTGGTCGTTGCTTGTAGCTTTGTCCGAGCGTGCTGGAGAGGTATGTGGTTTTGTTGTGGACGGGAGTACCTACCAGTGCAATGTTATGCCCTACGGACTTAAGAATGCACCAGCAACGTGTCAGAGCCTGATGAATGAAAGTGAAAAGGACAATGATGCGCTGGGGCATTTCGAGATCTATGTTCCAGCCTATGGTCCGGTCGGTGTAGTTTACCCAGATCATTACCCTCTCAAGATCTTGGACCCGTTTCACAATCGGAATATGAGGCTGACCAGGTGGTCACTAAGGTTATTGGTATATAACCTGGACATAAGCCATATTGCCGGTTGTGACAACGAGGTTGCATGTGGTCGTTCAGGGGTATATGATCCTGGGTAAATTGACACACGGGTAGCCTCCTGCTTTGGTTTGAGTAGTATTTTGCGCTTGGTGCTTGTTGGCTCGCGGTTGTAGCCCAGCGTATTGGGTCGTAAAGCAGGAGTTGAGCGTTTGGTATAGAAGAAAAATAGGCTGCCCTTATAGTGCAGCCGGAAAAAACATTAAAATATAAAAATCATATAAAAACTCTTTCTTTTTGATGAAGATAATTGTATAAGTTTGTCATAGCCTATAAAGTGTTTGAGTAGTCCACGAACTATCAAACGGCTGAGCTGCTGTAAGCTCGCTCTGGGAGCATGATATTGTGTCTTTTACTATTGTTGGGAGGAGTTATGAAATGTGATTTTTTTTTTATAAGATGTGTTTTAGTGATAAACTCAGCGTTGTTTTAGTGCCATGCGGTCGCTGGGTGTGAGGGGTTTGATGGGGTTCTGTATATCAGATTTTAGCTCAGGGTTGAGCAAGTAAAATCTTGGGGGAGGTGTGACGCATGTCGAGTATGAGCATGCTGTACAGAACGCCCAGTCAGGCCCCACTCTCGCTAGGATCGTCAGGGCAGGAACTTTGGCTGTAGTCTGTGTAGAGTTTCCTAACTCAGTTTATGTGAACCGTTGTACTATAAGTATTATCATTATGTATTTTGTTTTCTTCTAAGTCAACGAGTTCTATTTTATATCATTAGATATAAGTATTGTGTGTGGGATTTATATATATATAATGATGCGAAGAGAGAGAGAGTTATGTAACACCGACCAGTGAGCGCGCCACGAGGGGTAGGCCTAATTCCCCCCTCCCTCCCTCCTCAAGCGTGGGAAGTTCTTTGTCGATCCCCGATTGAGAGAGTATGTGACGTCATGATTGCCGTTATGCTCGCTACGGGGCCGAGTATAAAAAGGGAGGTCCCGCCGCATTTTCCTCAGAACTCATCAGGCAAAGCGACCTCTCATATCCCTTGCAACTATCCATATTCTTCCGACTGATGTGAACTTTCTCTACTCTCTGAACAGCCTATCTTCTACTCTTCTCGTCCCTGTTTAACCTCCATGACCCCCCCTTTGGTGCAGATTTAGTCAGCCAAAGTATTATCGCTTGAGTTCTCACGAGATAAGTGCCTGTTAGATAGCCTATTTTTGGAAGGGTTAACTAGAATAGGATTGATTGATGTTTGTTGCACTCGTATATGTATTTCCCTGTGTGCGATTATTCATGTTCCTGTTTTCTGCTGGTTTAGGTAATGCTAGACTGGGATAGGGTTCCTCGAGTTGTGATTTCCTATGAGTGCTAGGTTGGTTGAACCAGCACAATTGCAACGGAGACGTGGGAAGCCTAGGGGGTCTTTTTGATTGTGTACCGTGGGAGTTTAGCACTGTGTTGCGAGTGAGGGCTTTTGCCTGTGCCACCCAACACTGTGCTATCTCATTTGCTTGACTTTGAGAGGATCGCCAGGAGAGAACCAGATACTAGTGATCTGGATCTCTCAAGAGAGCATCCCGTCAATTACCGTAAATTGGCCGCACAGTCTTAAGGACCTCGCTAGGCTACGAGCCGCTTGCTCAGCCATTGTCTCTTAACCTTAGATATCCCAGCTAGACTTTGCTCGACCAGCAGATACAGCATAGTATTGAAGCTTCCCCTTATGTATATTATTGTTTAAGCACTATTGATTTCATGTGTGGCACGCTTAGCTACTTCAGAGATTAGTGGCCCACGAGCACAATCTTAGTAGGCTATTGCCAGTGCATTGTCGGAGTACTTCTTCTTAATGTTTGCCATATCCTATTGCTTATTCTTATAATTCTTCTTATGTCAATTTAAAGCCTTTAATTACCAGTGAGTTATTCATTAAATTGCTGTTCAAAATCCGATACTTACTTCTTATGAGTATTCGAGAAGCATCTAACTTATCAGAAGATTCCTTGCTTGATGCTCGAGGACTATTGTTTAACGTAACGTAATAGTGCCGATCCGAAGTAGAGGGTGGAGGACTTCTTAAGTTCTTAGTTCAAGGGTGGATTACTTCGGCTTCGGCCAACACTATTCTTTAGTGTTGTAGTACTTTCTTCTTTGTTTGATTGTTGACCAGACTAGATAACTCCCGTCTTGTTATTAGTCTGTTGTGTGAAACGCTAGTACCGAGTTCTTGTATACCCCGTTATAGCAGATAGAACTCTGGAGGGTAGTGGCGTTTTTTGTTCGGCTGGCAGTACTCTGGGGTTGGGATCGTGTGTTTCCGTTGTGGCAGCGAGCCATACTCGAGTCCTGTGTAAGAGCCCTAGTGTACCCGAGTGCCCGGTCGTACCACCAGTAACTAAAATCGTACCGTGCACTATACTGTATATAGCACTAAAAAAAAAAAAAAAAAAAAAAAATCCCTATAATTCTCCCTATTGACGGCAGTGAAACTCTTGTTAAGCCCCTTACTGGCAGCATACATGCTGATTTCAATAAGTCATTGGGGGAGGGGGGGGGGGGGGGGGGGCTTCAACCCATCCTGTATCCCAAGACAAAACAAAAATTACATATATTGTACTCTGAAAATGACTTACATCTGAGTGTTATAAGATCGTTGGATAATGGGAGAAATTTGTTTTTCCTGGGATTCTAACTAATTTCAACTACTGTATAATGATGAAAACTACCTAAAACCAATAAAATATCCATGGGAAAATTAGTGGTAGTTTCGGTAATATTTTCTTACATCTTGTATTTTCTGAGCTAGAATAATTACATTTTAGTAAAGCACTTGGTACCGGTAATAAATTATTCAAGGTAATCGACTCGTAGGCCTACTTGCTAACCAAACCAATCAAACGGTACCGGTACGAATTTATTGCTGTAACGGCATTTGACTTGGTAACCAGACATGGCCTTTCTAAGGAGTTCTATGACTATAGATTTCTTGTTTACCTCGGCATTTGACTTAGTAATCAGACATGGCCTTTCTAATGAGTTCTGTGACTCCATAGATTTGTTGTTTACCATCTCAGGGGCCTTGTACGCTTCCCCCCCCCCCCCCCCCCCTCTCTCTCTCTCTCTCTCTCTCTCTCTCTCTCTCTCTCTCTCTCTCATCAACCGCCTATTTCTAAAGTACCAGTAGGCTACTTATATATGTATGCCCGTTTTCTGTTTTTTTATGATACATTTAACTATCCAACATTTACCTATAATATATCGACGGCGTTACATGTTCATCTGGCGATAGTATCGGAAATCTCGTACCATACTAGGGCCTTTTTTTTTTTTTTTTCTAGATCTAGCATCCTATTCGCGTTTGGAAAAAGTATGACTGAACGGGTTGTTGCGGTTCGACCAGCTGAAATGCCTGGATTATGTAGTGTACGTGAGGCTTATTACCGCTCGTCTCACTTAGCCTATGTTGTTCTTTTTGTTGGATTGGATCAGCCGATAGAGTTGTCAGAGAAGAGGTTGGGGGGGGGGGCTTGGTGATTGTAATTGAGAGCGTTCCACGGAGGCCTTCAGTGGTTTGCAATGTTTTTTTGGTCTATAATTACTAGTTTCATGTTAGTGATTATATATGATTGTGAAATGTTATCTGTATAGGCCTAGGCCTAATAGTTTAGGTAAGGTTAAATTCCATTACGGTAATTTGCTTGTAGTTATGTTTAACTTCCATTTGATTAGATTAATTTAGGTTGTGATTAAGTTAGTGTAAGTTAGGTACAGTAATTTAGATGGTATTTAAGGCCCCTTTCTGTGTGTTCGGGGTATAGGGTATGGTTGGCAGGAGAGAGGGTGTGGCTAGGAGAGGTAATGGAGGTTAAACACGGTACTAGGTGACCAGGAGCAAACTGATCAAAAAGGTCAGCTGATGTATTTTAACTTAAGTTATTTAGGTTGTGATGTTACGTTATTATGAAGTTGTAATTAGGTTGGTTTGTATAGCTCAACGGTTGTATTAAGTTGGGTTAGGTACAGAATGTCAAACTAATACCAAGACCCTTCATCTTATCAGATCAGATCAGATGAAGTATTGAGGGATAAGCCTTTACAACGGCACCTCGTATTTACATTCTACTTTCCCCATTTTTCTGAAGCGTGTAGAGAGGGGAAAAGGGGTGTTGGAGAGAGAGGAAGCTGTTGGAGTGGCTTTGTTATGTGTTTAGTCTGTATACGTCGTCAGGATGTTCCCTGACTGGGTGCGAGCATGTGAAACATGCTAGGACGTACTACCACACCCACTAAATGTCCGCCGTGGCAGGTCTTGCAGATTCACACGTGAGCGTGCTCACCACTCGACCACCACGGCTCCATGTTTATTATCACATACCGGTATGTAAAGACAATCATAGTTCACAGTGCCTTTTATGCTTGGAAGTGATCAAACGGCCAAAACACTACAATTTAATGTAGGCTATTTGATTGTCTTCTTTCTCTTAGTCTTAAGCCGGAGTCACACGAGCCGTTTTTCGAGCAATTATGGTCTGGCAGCTTAAAAAGTTACTTATCAGAATTCAACCGCTTAACATAGGCTACTCTACGGTCTCTACCTTCAGTCTAGTTACCGATACCAGTGCAAACAAGTCCCAAAATATAACGAGAAAAAACTTGCTTATGGATAATTGACGGAAAAATCGCTCGTGTGACAGCGGCTTTATGTTATTTTTGTTGTAGCCTATTCTTTCTCGTAATCTTAAAAGCATGATGATGATGATGATGATGTTGAGGGATAGCCTTAAGTATCGGTCCCTCGTTGGTCTTCTTACACCTTCCCCAGTTTTCTTTCTTCACTGTAGATGTATTATTTCTTCATCTTCTTACTGGGGTCCTTATTTTCTATAAATTTACATGTTTTCCAAAATATATTGTCACTTTTTGTTTTTTCTTTTTCTTTTTTTCTAGTATTAGAACTTTTCTTGTTACACTTTTCTTACTTTCTTTTACATTTTTTATAAGCAAATTGCCCCGGTTTGACAACGTGGTTTAGGTTCGGTTGGGTTATCTTATTTGGCCCAGTTGTGTTTGGTTTGGTCAATGTAAAGGAGCCGGACCACAGCAATTTTCAAGGATATATTTTTTTGTATTTGTTATTTATATGGTTTATAAGTTTTCACTAATAAAATGTGTTCATGGAAATTAGTATTTACCCATTATCCAAGAATCTAAAAACATGGCCCCCGATAGTGGGAAGGGCTATGAAGAATAGGGAAATTGATGGATAAAAAGCATATAAAGCGAATTTATTGCATTTGTAAATAAAAGTTGGCTCGGGTTTGTGCATTTTCGAATCTCATAAAACCCGATTTTTTGAAAACCCGAGCCAACTTTTGACAAAATTGGAATTGGTAAGACAGTGTGCTAATAGTTTAATCCATAACACATTGTGTGGTATTATTATATGTGTTGGCATGATTTTGTGGGTTGATGAGGAGGGGGTGGGGGGGAGCTCACCTCCCCACCAACCCAAGGAGAGAGCTCGGAGAGCTAACTATGGAGAGAGAGAGAGATAGATAGATAGATAGATAGATAGAGATTACTCTCCTCCACCACCCCTCCCATTATCCCATAGTTCTGACCTCGCATGGAGGCAATTAATAACTGGTATCAGACTCCCGAGATATTTATGCGTCACACACACACACATAATTTTTTGTCTTTCATATACCATGGTTTTATAGTGAAAAGGCTCGGACCCTTATTTTTCATGTTATTCTTCCAGATTTAGAGAAATGAGTGTTTTCATGGTTTTAATTATAATTCCAGAGTAGGATACAAAGGAGTACAAAGGAAATCAAGCAACAACAGGTCTAGTGACCCTTCTAGGTTGCTTGTCCTCCAAAACACTGAGGATCAAGGTGTCCAAACACAATGGATTGAGGGCCTCACCCCCCCATGACTTATTGAAATAATCATCTATGTTGCCAGCAGGAGGTAAATATCGATTATACTCCATAATGAAGACGTTAGTAAACAGTGAGAACGTCCTAGGAAGCTCTGGGAGTGATGGGAATGTGCGTTTTTTCCAGTAATGCCGGGTATTATAAATGTGATAAAAATTATTCTCCCACAGTGGATTATACATGTTTCCATAGACCTGCATTGTCCCTAATAAATAATTTATATTAAGGCGGCGAGCCTTTTCCCTACAATTATCGTTTTATATAGCCTATTAAGGACCAACGCAATTTAGTTTTACCGGTACCTTATTTTTTTACCCATTTTCCAGCAATCTTAACCCTTTCCCTGCGGGAGACGTTCCGGAACGCCATGGCAATTTACAGCAATCTACAGGCTTTTAAAGCCTCATAAAACCTGTAAAATCGAGTGCGAGGCAGCGGGAGTGCGGAAGGCCACACGTCCTTCTCCCAGCCAGCCGCCCGGTACACTGAAGGGTCTGAGTCAGACTCTCGCTCGATATACAGAACAGTGCTGCCAAAGGCAAGGCAAAAATAGCGCGACATTAGCGAGAATTGCTAATTTTAGCGAATGTCTATGGTAGCGCTGTGGGTGAACCCTGCGAGCTACGAAGCTCATTCTGGCGTTATTTTGAAGCTATTTTCTTCTAGTTTTTGCCTGAATACATTTAATTTCATGCAGACACTTTGCCTAATCAATCAGGAGTGCCTGAATGAGCCCTAATATGGCGGAAATAGGTGGAAATATTTAGAGGCGGACTTCCTTTGGAACTGTTTTATGCAGACGATTTAGTCCTAATAGCTGACAGTATGCAAGATGCTGAGGCCAAATTCAGAGAATGGAGAGAGGGCATGGTGAGCAAGGGTTTAAGAGTCAATATTAACAAAACCAAGGTTATGCATTGTAGATTGAGACGAGGCAATGTGGAAAAGAGCTGTGCATACCCATGTGCAGTGTGTGGAAAGGGTGTGGGCGTTAACGCGATTCAATGGAGCATCTGTCGACGATGGGTGCACCATGGGAATAAGCGCTGTAGTAGAATAAAGGGACCCCTGCCAATGCAGCCAAAGGATAAGTCAGAAATAGAGAAATTTGAGTGCGCAGTGTGCAAAGGCGAGCTTGTGTTAAGTGATGATCCTTTGGCTGTGAATTTTGGAAATGAGTCATTGGAGCTGGTGAACAAGTTTTGTTACCTAGGAGATACCATCTCTGCCGGTGGTGGGCCCGAGGCTGCCACTTTTGCTAGAATTAAATGTGGCTAGGGGAAGTTCAGACAACTGCTGCCAATCCTGACCATGAAAAGAATGCCTCTCCCCCTGAAGGGAAAGGTGTATGCCTCATGTGTTAGAAGTGCAATGACATGTGCCTCAGAAACATGGGCCGTTAAAGTAGAGGATGTCAACAGAATGGAACGTAATGAGATGAGAATGGTTAGATGGATGTGTGGGGCCAGGCTACAGGATAGAATAATAATAATAAATAATAATAAGCATGTTACTTATTTCTCATAAGTGCCAATTTTTCCGAAGAATTCACTAGCGCTCGAAAAGAGAAAGAAAAAAGAAAAAAAATCAATGCATCAAAAGAAGGCTTATATACAACACACATTTAACAATCACTAGCAGTGGCAAAATAGCCTAAACTCTATAGCCATCTGCCATGACACCTCTCTCAAGATCATAGCTTCTCTCAAAGAGAAAAGTCTTAAGTTGTCTCTTGAAGCATTCAACAGAACTCAGTTGTCTCATGGACAGCGGCAACCTGTTATACAACCTCGGAGCCATGTAGGAGAAAGACCTCTCAAAGAAAGAAGACTGCTGGAAAGCCCATGGTTCATCAAGACGAAAAGGGTCATTGTCATGACGCACAACTACACCATGGTGTGCCGGTGGGCGCCTGAGCAGCTCCGCAAGGTACCTAGGCTCACCAAATTTGAGAACCTTAAAAGTCACCAAACACAACTTAAATTCTATTCTTGCTCTTACTGGCAGCCAGTGCAGTTCTATGTGAAGAGATGTAGTAGGAGTTCTAGGTGGAACACCAAAAATTAGTCTTGCGGCCCTGTTAAGAACAGACTGAACTTTCTTCAAAATATAATTTGGAAGACCCACCAACAGGGCATTGCAATAATCAACACGAGAGAAGACCAATGAGTGAACCAACGTCAGGAGGCAACGTCTGGTTATAAACGGCTTCACCAAATAGAGATTTCTGATGTGCAAGTAACAACTTTTAACTATCTGGTTTACATGCTCTTTGAAATCTAATCGGGAGTTCACATATACACCCAGATTTCGAACAGAGTTGGCCGGTCGCAGCTGAGATCCACCCACATTGATGGAGAGGGCACCTACTATATCATCAGCTCTTCTATTTCCTCGGATGATGAGAATATCAGTTTTACCATCATTTAGTTTAAGTTTTCTCGCTCTCATCCACTTCTTGATATCAGACATCAACAATTCCATCTTACTCCGTATATCAACTATATTTGTGATTCTCACATAAATCTGGGTGTCATCTGCATAAAAGTGAAAGGTGACATTATGTGCACGAAGCAGAAGAGACAAACTGCTAATATAAATTATAAATAGGATAGGACCTAAAACTGATCCCTGCGGAACACCATACTGCAGGGGTGTCGAGTCCGAGACCACTTGATTTACCATCACACTCTGGGATCTACCTGACAAGTACGACCCAAGAAGCAAGAGAGCGGAGTCACGCACACCACAATCATAAAGATCACTCAATAACAACTCGTGATCCACTGTGTCAAAAGCCGCAGAGAGATCAAGCAAGACCAATAGTGAGGCCACACCATTGCAAATGTTCTCAACTAGATCATTATGTACTCTAATCAATGCTGTTTCAGTTGAATGATGCTGTCGGTAAGCAGACTGAAAAATTGGGATAGTTTCATTCTGCTGAAGTAGTGGTTGTAATTGGTCAAGTATTGCACGCTCTAATATCTTTGATATGAAGGACAGGTTGGAGACAGGACGATAGTTCAACATGTTCTCAACATCAAGTCCAGGTTTCTTTAGAGTAGGTCGGAGTAGTGCATGCTTTTCAGAATGTGGGAAGCTACCTTCAGAGAAGCACTTATTAATTATTTTGGAAATAAACTCAACTGTGTGATCATAGACTCTTGGTAGCTTGGAAACATTTATGGGATCCAACGGGCAAAATGTTTTATTGAGGTTTCTTATGTAGGACGAGATCATGTCCACCTCTACTGAGTGGAAGGATGAGAGGACATTATTAGGAATGTGTCGGGGTTGGAGTACAACTGATAGTTCTTCACCAACAGAAGCATCATCCAGTTCCTGTCTTATGCGAGTTATCTTGCCAGCAAAAAATGCCACAAAGTTGGCAGCCAACTCGGCATCAGGTACAGAAGGTCTTAAGCTGACTCTTGTTTTTCCAAGTAAACTGTTTACAATTGAAGCCAACCTCCTCTGGTCGTTACCACACGAGTCAACTTTTCCCTGATAATACACTTTCTTTTCATCTTTGATTTTGTGGACCACAGCTCTTCTGGCTGACAGATATTGCAACCATGTAGAGTCTGTTTTATTTTTCCGCCATTCACGTTCAGCTCTTCTACGCGCTCTTCTAAGAAATTTAACTCGAGTGCTATACCAGGGCGAATCATCTCGTACTATGATTTTCTTCTCTACTTCTGGACAGTGATGATCGAACACTAATTTAAGTGCATTTCCATGTACCTCCACCAGCTCATCTGAAGTAAGGTTGGAAGTATCAATACTTCCCAAGTACTGTTTTACTTCACTGCTAGCCAAATTTAGGTCTGCATTTTTATAATTTCTAAATCTGATTACTTTTTCATGTGTGAGTGGCTTAGGGAAATCAAAGCTGAAAGTAATCAAAGCATGATCAGAGGTATTAGGGTCAGCATTCTCAACATCAACATCCAGAACACCACCACAACCCACAGGAGAGAAAACCAAGTCAAGGGTGTGTCCTAAGATATGAGTTGGGTGGGACACATGATTTACAAAATTGTTCTGATCAGTCAACTCAAGGAACTCAGGAGAGAATGGCTTCAGATGAGGGCTGTCAACCCAGTAATTAAAATCTCCACATATCAAAAGTCTTCCGGTTTTAGCAGAAAATTCCTCGAGAAACTGCCCAAACTCTTCCATAAAACCCCTATCTGTGCCACGATGGCCAGGCCTATAGACAACTGCCATTCTTAGAATTTGTTGATGGAGTTTTATTTCCACTTCCAACAGTTCATAATAAAGAGGGGCTGGGTTATGGCTTATTTGCAAGATATTCACCAGAGATGTGGAGTAGACAACTGCCACTCCACCACCCGGATGATCTCCCCTAGGCCTAGGAACATTTATTATGGAATGGGTTTTAGGCAATGCCGCCTGGATAATATTCAGATCTGACTCGAACAACCAGGTCTCAGTGAGACATAATACATCAAGGTTACGTTCATCCAAGATCTCGCAAATATGATCCATTTTGTTACGCAAGGAACGAACATTCAACAGACCCAGTTTCAACCGGCTCCCATGTGCATTTTTCAGTTTTTTGAACCTACAAAATTGGTGTTCTCAATAACTTTATTTCTCTGAGCTGTCATTAAAGGACAATTTCTACTTGAGGCGAAATGATTTGGCGGCTCCGTAACTGATGTGGAGCTCATACAATTTATACATTTGGGGGAAGTCTTGTTGGTGCAGTCTTTTGAGTTATGAGTACCAGCACAGAAGTTGCATTTTGGATCCTCATTTTTCCGATAACACCTGTCACTGGTATGTCCAAAGCCCTGGCAATGGTAACATTGTGTTACCCAGAAGCGATCGTACGCACGACATCTCACAAGTCCAACATACACAGAATTGCCATCATCCACAATGGAAGAGCGTATTTCAGGTGACATTTTTACTACCGCAATCTTAGTGTGTGCATCACTCTTTTGCTTAGTGAATAGCAAATTCATAGCCAAGCCATCGTCGACCAGGGACTTTATTCTTGGGTTCTTGTTGAGGATGCTGGGAATGATCTCATTATCCTCAGCGTCATTAGCAATGCCCACCAGAGTCATTTTTGGCATCATCTTCTTTGGTTCGGAGACACTGAAGGCACTGTCCACCCCCAAATACTGATTGATGGCCCTTCCTGCATCATCTTTGGCTTTCTTGGATGGAAGTCGTACCACCAGTACACCCGAATCAGTTCTAGTTAACTTGTTAACCGGAACCAAAGCCAAAGCAGTCTCGATTGCCTTTGTATCTGGTGGGCTTACTGGCTCGGAGGATCGGTCTTTTGGCTTCACTACCAGGACCTGATGGTCCCAGACAGTTTTTTTCTTTCCACCATCTACCACCTCAGTGGTGCGTTTGGTCGGCTCCTTTATGGTCTCCACTGTTTCCCTCACTACCTTTTCCTTGCTCTTCAAAACCTGCACTACATTCTTCTCAAACTCTCTTTTCTCTTTTTCTCTCTCTTCGACCTGCTCCTTCATGATTTCTTCCAATGCATCCCCCACCCTTGTCCACTCATCTTTCTCCTCACTTATTACTCCCTTTACTTTCTCACTTAAATGGCCCTCATACTCCTTTAGCTGCTCCTTGAGTGCCATGTTCTCTGCCTCCAGCTCATCTACTTTCCTTATTACAGCATCCAGGTTAGCAATTAATGGCCCATCTGCAGTTGCCACTGAACTGGCTCCACATATTTCTGTCAGTGACTCCACCTTCACACCTATATCTCTCCTCCAATTCTCCATAACTCCCTTCCATCTTAACAGACCCATCATCTGTCTCTTCACTACAGTCAATTGATCCTCCACTTCATTACCCTCTGCCAGAAATCCCTCAAATTCATAGCTCTCTTCATCTCCCAACAAACTCTGCCTCCGTTGCCTTGGCTGGCCATTGTTTATACCTATGTAGCCTACAATTAAAATACACTAATCTAAATTAAAAACAACCAAACTCCCTTGGCTAAAAATAAATTAAACCAATCACTTAAAAAAGCTGATAAAATAAAATAACTACCTGGGTAAAACCCAGGTAGCGCCGCCCCCGTTTGTGTCACCCAAGAAGAAGAAAAATTAAGGTATGGAAAAAGAAATGAATACTGGGTGTCTGCGAGGATACCGCGGGCAGGTGGGGTGCGACTTGGCTACCCTTTGGAGGTAGCCCAAACCGAGGTGCGAGGAAGGATGGTATATGTCTACTAACTTTAACCAATTTAATGTTTCGAGCTTCTTTGTCAGTGACTGTATATCCACACAACTCAGTATAACCTCATTGGTTACGATACTGCCACTGCGCAAAGCTATAGGCAGATATAGGGCTAGCTTCACCAGAACTTTGCAGTAGGAGTAGAATTTGGTTGCTGATTTCAAAAATGCATTCAGAAATTGGATTGCTCTGACAATTTAATACATATACAAAATTCAAGGAAAACTATCCTGTCCGAAATGCCATTTTCGGACTGAACTGAGCCATGAAATGTTCCCTAAGCATCTCCAACATTGGCTCTAAGGGTAAAAATGGCAGAAATAGGACTACCTTTACCAGAGCTGGGCATTAGGAAGGTAATTTGATGCTTATTCCAAATATGGTGTCCAAGTTTTAATAAGTAAGCAATTGGAAGAGATGGAGCCAAATAAGTGTTAAAGAAATGAAGAAATTGGCAATATTTCCTTTCTATGAAGATTAATTCAATTTGTAAGTGCCTTTTTGAAATCAGCATCAAATTTTCCTCCCATTGCAAAGTTCTGGCTATGCTAGACCTATTTCTGCCAGTTTTGCCTTAAGAGCCAATATTGGAGATTCTTAGGGAACATTTCTTGGCTCAGTTCAGTCCGAAATGGCATTTCGGACAGGATAGTTTTCATTGATTTTGGTATTTGTATTAAATTATCAGAGCAATCCAATTTCTGAATGCATTTTTGAAATAAGCATCAAATTCTACTCCTAGTGTAAAGTGTTGGTAAAGCTCGCCCTATTTCTGCCTATCTTACAGATGTGATATGGTTTAGGGAACGTCATCTCTTACTTACTACACATTGAAAAGGAAACATAACTTTAATAATCTGTACAATTGGCTGACATTGGGCTAGCTTCACCAAAACCTTGCATTAGGAGTAGAATTTGATGCTGATTCCAAAAATGCATTCAGAAATTTGATTGTTCTAATGATTGTTCCACATAACAAGATCAAGCAAAACTATCCTGTAAAAATGCCATTTTCGGACTGAACTGAGCCATGAAATGTTCCCTAAGCATCTCCAACATTGGCTCTTAGGGTAAAAATGGCAGAAATAGGACTAGCTTTACCAGAGCTGGGCATTAGGAAGGTAATTTGATGCTTATTCCAAATATGGTGTCCAAGTTTTAATAAGTAAGCAATTGGAAGAGATGGAGCCAAATAAGTGTTAAAGAAATAAAGAAATTGGCAATATTTCCTTTCTATGAAGATTAATTCAATTTGTAAGTGGCTTTTTGAAATCAGCATCAAATTCTCCTCCCATTGCAAAGTTCTGGCTATGCTAGACCTATTTCTGCCAGTTTTGCCTTAAGAGCCAATATTGGAGATGCTTAGGGAACATTTCTTGGCTCAGTTCAGTCCGAAATGGCATTTCGGACAGGATAGTTTTCATTGATTTTGGTATTTGTATTAAATTATCAGAGCAATCCAATTTCTGAATGCATTTTTGAAATCAGCATCAAATTCTACTCCTAATACAAAGTTCTGGTGAAGCTAGCCCTATATCTGCCTATTCTATGGATAGGACAGTTTTTTAGGGAACGTCATCTTGAAACTGGCCTGTCCGTAATATGTATGTTAGGGAACATTGTGAGAAGAGATTTCAACTAGATAGTGATCTGGAGACTACAAGTCTCTTGTAAGAATGGGCTACATAGCATTTTCGGACTGAACTGAGCCAAGAAATGTTCCCTAAGCATCTCCAACATTGGCTCTCAAGGCAAAACTGCCAGAAATAGGGCTAGCATAGCCAGAACTTTGCAATGGGAGGAGAATTTGATGCTGATTTCAGAAATGCACTTACAAATTGAATTAATCTTCATAGAAAGGAAAATTGCCAATTTCTTCATTTCTTTAACACTTATTTGGCGCCATCTCTTCCAATTGCCTACTTATTTAAAATTGGACACCAGATTTGGAATAAGCATCAAATTCTACTCCTAATGCCAAGTTCTGGTAAAGCTAGTCCTATTTCTGCCATTTTTGCCCTAAGAGACAATGTTGGAGTCAAAATACATACTGGGAACATAAATTGTAACTGTCTAGTCCATAGTGAAAGCTTTCCTGACCAAAATTTGTTACCTAATCTGGCTCTCTTTGTTACCTAAAGGCAAATTCATGCTATATCTAGGTGAATTTTGGAGATATCGACATTCTGATGGCAGATTTGGAATCAGCATTGAAAAGTACACATGAAATGGGTGTACCAGTGCCCAAATGAAAGACATATGGTTTTCCCTCTCATGAGGCATGAATTTGCCTAAGAAAAGTGAGCTAGGTTAAGACCAAAACAAAACTTTCAGCTCACTTTGTTACCTAAAGGCGAATTAAAGTTCCGGTTTCAAAGAGATCATTGAGCACTAGTACCAGAGATCATCGATTGGAGACCTTAGTAGATGGCTTCATATACGGTCTTAACACTCACTTTTTACCAAAACTATTACTATTATCACAGACTTGTACTTCCATATGTACATTTCGCTGTTGATTCCTAATCTGAGCTGGAGTCTAGTTTGTTATGCCTTATTTTGGAGTTTAGATCAACATATTGGAGATTTAGATGATTTAGAAGTTTGGGATGCATGCCATTGCATTATATATATTTATCTATCTATTTACTCAGGCCCAATCCCCCCTTTTCATTTGTGTTTTCTTTGTTTTTGGTGTTTTTTGTTTTGTTTGTATTTTTTTTTTTTTTTGTAATTTTTTTTTTATTTATTTTTTTTTTTTTGTTCCCCACTAAAAACTTGTTAAGGAAATCAAATTGGATACATCTGGCCTTAAAACCATGTATCTCTGACTTCAGTGTGCAGTTATACATTTACGGACAGGATAGTTTGAATTTTCAATTTTCGGACAGGATAGTTTTGCTCGAGTCTGACCCTGCCTAAAATTTGGTACGATAGGCAACGTAGTGAGGGCTGATGCGTGACCAAAATGACAGGATTCATTTTTCGGACAGGATAGTTTCTGTCCTGTCCGAAATGTTGCCTAACATAGGTGAACCGGACAGGCCAATAGCAAAAAAATGTTGCCTAATAAATGAAATGACAATTTTCTCAAACTGGACTGTCCGTCGCGAGACAGGTTAGATTTCGGTTAGGTTAGGTTAAAGTTAGGTTAGGTTAGGCTAATGTTAAAAATACTAAAATGTGACGGTCCTTGGTATTAAACAACACTGTATATCAAAGAAAAAATAAAAAACAACAACAAATTACCTGAAAAACTCTTATCTGGTTGGTGATATTTTTTTATCAAAATAATTTGTTTTCCAGTTTCCGCGTCTGCTGAACCATCCAAAAACACGCTAAAAGGCGTGTTTTGAAGGAGGGAGGTGGTGGGGGGTAGGTGGGAGGGGTAGTATAACTGTAGATTTACCTAAATCTACAGTTATACTACCCCTCCCCCACTACCCCCCACCACCGCCCCCCTTCAAAACACGCCTTTTAGCGTGTTTTTGGATGGTTCAGCAGACGCGGAAACTGGATTTTTTTTTTTATACAAATTTATCACCAACCAGATAAGAGTTTTTCAGGTAATTTGTTGTTTTTTTATTTTTTATTTGATATTCAGTGTTGTTTAATACAGAGGACCGTCGCATTTTAGTAGTTTTAACATTAGCCTAACCTAACTTAACCTAACCTAACCTAACCGAAAACTATCCTGTCTCGCCGACGGTCTAAACCCAGCTCACGTTCCCTGTTTATGGGTGCGCGACAGTCTAAACCCAGCTCACGTTCCCTGTTTATGGGTTCGCGAAGGTTTGTAATACTTCAATGTATCTATTTCAAGTCAAATATACATTTCCGCGCATCATCAAACCATACTAAGTCTACTACTAATAATATTAACCCATTAGTACCAACAGAATAGTGACAAAATAGGGGTAGTATAACTGTAGATTTATCAAAATATGTGTTATGGCAAACCTATAAATATATAGATAATCACATTTTCTATAGGGGTACGTGGAGTGCGTGCATGTGTGTATAATTGTGGGTGCGGTAAATCTACAGTATAGTATAGGGGAGGGGTAGTATAACTGTAGATTTACCCATATTTTATTGCTATTATGTCATTACCGTTTCAGATGCATTATCTGGGCACTAAATAAAAGCACTGTAAACATTGACCAACAAAACAAATATTCCTATAATTCTCCTTATCAATGACAGCGGCGCCAACATTGTGGGGTAACACTCTAACTAGCCCTATACAATCAAAATAGATGCTGATTTCAATAAGTCACAGGGTTTGATGGGGGCAGAGCCCCCATCAAACCATTTTGTGTCCAAAGGCAACCACAATTACATCCTTCCTCATTCGTGGGGGACGTGTGTAAGGATTCTTTGATAATGTGCACTAACTATAATGCGATGGTAATGTTTTATATAAATCCATGGTATATGAAAGAATAACAACAATCGGTTATACTGATGTTTTGGACCGACAGTTAGCCCATCGAACTTTTTAGGCCTAATTGGTTCGGTAGAGCATATACATCATTGCTATATAATGTCATTAGGAGCTGAAATGTATTATAAGGGAGAAAAAACAAAAAAAGGCTAAAATACATATAGGCCTATACTGTACTGTAAAACAATAAGTTTTTCAGCCAGTACCCAACCAGCGGGCGTGTGGGGGTGGCAGCCCCCACCCATATACAGTACTAGGTTAGGTTAGGTTAGGTTGTTAAGTTAGGCTAATAGCACATAAACAAAAAAGAAACAGCGGGGGTGGCAGCCCCCACCCATATACTAGGTTAGGTTAGGTAAGGTTTGTTAGGTTAGGCTAATAGCCTAGAACATTAAAAACAAAAAAAAGTAGTCTAACCCAACCAGCGGGCGTGTGGGGGCGGCAGCCCCCACCCATAATACTAGGATAGGTTAGGTAAGGTTGTTGGGTTAGGCTAATGTCTTCCCAAAATTGACTATTTTTATAACATGAGATATTAGGCTACCCATGAAATCCGAGCCAGCTTTCGTCAAAAGTTGGCTCAGGTATTCACAAAATTGGGTTGTATGGTTTGCAATTTGGGAAAACCCGAGCCAAGTTTTGATACAAAACACTATATTATTGAATTTTTACGCTTTTAACCCCTCATTTTCTCTGAACTTCATAGCCCTCCCCACTAGTGGGGGGCGTGTTTTTAGATTGTTGGATAATGGGTAAATACTCATTTCAGCTCCTCTTCAGTATAAAACAACACTATATCTGAAGGAAAAATTACAAAAAACAAAATATAACTTA
>JBAKBP010020755.1:0-41954 GCA_037953745.1 Lithodes maja | reverse complement strand
TGTTTGTTTGTAAGTAGCAAATGGAAGGAATGTGTAAGAGAGTATGGGTCTGTGGGTTCAAGGATTGTGTGGGTGAGAATGAAAGTAGGAATACAAACGTGGGTGATTGTATGCGTGTATGCCCCGACAGAGGATATACTTGAAAGAAAGAAAGAGGAGTTCTGGATGAATGTGGAGGCGTGCCTGGAGAAGTTTGACAAGAACGAAAGAATATTTCTGATTGGGGATATGAATGGTAAGGTGGGTGATAGGAAAGTTGAGGGAGTGGTGGGAGGGTGGGGGGTACCATCAGAGGTGAATGGGAATGGTAGTGCACTTGTGGACGTATGTGTGGGGAGGAGGCTGTGGATAGCCACCACCTTCTTCCGACACAGAATGATCCACAGGTACACGTGGAAACGGATGTTGACGATGAAGGATAAGACAGTGGTGGAACGAAAGTCATTGATTGATTATGTATGTGTGGATGAACGAATGAAGAAATCTGTGATGGATGCTAGGGTGTATAGGGGTATTGGAGGGGGTCTGTCTGATCATTATGTAGTGGTAGCTAAGGTTAGGATACAAAAGAAGTGGGTGAGGAGAGCTGGAGGTAGGCGAGAGGAGGGTGGAATGGTGAGGAGGGTGGAGAGGTTGCAGGAGGAGGAAGTTAGGGAGGAGTACAGGAGAGCAGTGGAAAGACGACTAGGTGGGTTCGACCTGGAAGTTATGGAGGAAGTGGAGGAGATGAGCAAGGTGTTTAAGGATGAGATCTGTGCAGCATGTGAGGAGGTGTGTGGAGTGAGGAGAAGAGGGAGGGGAGTGAAAGGTACAGCATGGTGGACAGAAGAGGTAAGAATAGCTGTGGAAGAAAAGAAGAAAGCATATAGAGAGTGGTTGGGTAGTAGAGGGAATGAAGATTCCGAGAGACAGAAACGAGCGAGGTACGTGGAGAGTAAGAGGGTAGTGAAGAGAGTAGTGAAGGAAAGTAAGAGAAGAGTAGATGAGGAATTTTGAAGGAATCTGAGTGTAAAATGGAGGGAGAGTAAGAAACTGTTCTGGAAAGAAGTCAAGAAAGTTAGGGAAGGTAGCATGGGAAACAGTAAGGGTGTGAAAGATAAGAATGGGAGAATGCTAGCCGAGAAGCAAGAGAGAGTCGAAAGATGGAGGGAGTACTTCAGTGAGTTGCTAAATGTAAGGAATGAAGAGCCAGCAAACATAGCTGGAT
The DNA here is from genome assembly GCA_037953745.1 of Lithodes maja. NCBI lineage: Eukaryota > Metazoa > Arthropoda > Malacostraca > Decapoda > Lithodidae > Lithodes > Lithodes maja. Next base: position 40,747 of record JBAKBP010020755.1, on the reverse strand, counting down.
ATGGTATGGGAGGGAGAAGAAGAGAAGTAGTGGAGGAGGAGGTGGAGGTGGGGATCAGGAGGTCAGAAGTGTGGGAAGCCATGAAAAGAGTGAAGTTGGGGAAAGCACCAGGAACAGATGGAGTGTGTGGGGAAATGTTGAGGTATGGTGGTGAGATAGTGATAGAATGGGTATGGAAAATGTACAAACTAGCATGGGAGAAGGGGAGTGCACCCGATGACTGGAAGACTGGCATAATAGTCCCCCTATATAATGGCAAAGCGGAAAGAGCAGTGTGTGGTAACCACCGAGGAATATGTCTTCTAAGCGAAGTAGGGAAGGTATACAGTAGGGTAGTGGTTGAGAGAGTGAGAGTGAGAACGGAGAAATGGATAGGCGACGAGCAGGGAGGTTTTAGGAAGGGAAGAGGATGTGTAGATCAGATTTTTACCCTGAATTGTGTTGTGAAGTATCTGGAGAAGAAACAAAAGGTGTATGTTGCCTTTATGGAATTGGAGAAGGCCAATGACAGAGTGGATAGAGAAGGTTTGTGGAAAGTACTTAGAATATACGGAGTAGAGGGCAAGTTGCTGAAAGCAGTGAAGAGCATGTATGAGGGTGCAAAGGCGGCAGTACGTGTGGAGAGTGAGCAGAGCGAGTTCTTTGACCTGAATGTTGGTTTGAAACAGGGGTGTGTGATGTCCCCGTGGTTGTTACTGTATATATGGATGGAGTCATGAAAGAAATCCTATCAAGAGCAGTGGATGTTGGTGTATCGGTGAAAAGGGAGGGAATTGAGTGGAAGCTACCTATACTGCTGTTTGAGGATGATATAGTTCTGATGAGTGATAATGAATGGGAGTTGCAGGGTCTGGTAAATGAGTTTGGAACAGTGTGCGAAAAACGGAATTTGAAGGTAAATACGGGGAAGAGCAAGGTTATGGTCTTCGAAAGGGGTGAAGTCACAGAGTGTGAGGTGAAGCTCAACGGTCAGGCTATGGAGATCGTCAACTCTTTTAAGTATCTGGGCAGTGTGTTGAGTAAAGATGGGACTATGGATGAAGAAGTGCGGGAGAGGGTACAACAGGGGAAGAGGGTTGTAGGAACGCTAATAGCAGTAACAAGAAATAGGGTGGTCAGTATGGAAGTAAAGAAGTCCTTGCATGACAGTGTGGTAATCCCGACACTGACTTACGGAAGCGAAGCATGGACGTTGGTTGAGAGACTCAGACCAAGAGTGAGAGCAGTGGAAATGAATTACTTAACCCTTAAATGTCGGGGCGCAACATAAGTCGAGTTAAATAAAGCTGGACTATGTGGCGGTGCTCGACATATATCGTGTGGCAATTTCAGCACGTAATGTGGCTGAGAGAGAGAGACAAGTGGTGGCAGGAGAGTAGCGAGCGTATGACTGCTCCAGATCACCGCGGCGAACCTACTGACACGAATCCCACCTCCTCCCTCCCTCTCTCACTCGCTATATACGGAATTGTATGGGGAAAGTGCCTAATTACATGCTTTTTGCACTCGCGTTGCACGGTTATTGCAAGAAAACTAGCCATCATAAAAGGATCGTTATGGTGTCATTCGAAAGCTCTGTTTATGCCCTTTCAGGGATAGATACTTGTTTTACGTTCTGGGTCTTATTTAGGCATGAAAATGATCACGTAAACAGCCCTATTTTGGCTAAAAACACCCCGCTGGGCGGTACATATAAATAAACCGCATAGGCCGCTCGTAAGGTGTTAAGGAGTGCGTGCGGAGTTACATGGAGGGATAGACAGACTAATGAGGAAGTAAGAAGGAGGTGTGGTGTGGAGGTAGATGTGCTGGAAAGTGTGAAAAGGAACAACTTGAGATGGTTCGGCCGTATGGAAAGCGAGAGAATGACTAAGAGGGAGTACGAGAGCGAGGTGGAGGGACAGAGAGGGAGAGTAGACCGAATATGAGGTGGAAGGATGGAGTGAGGAACTACATGGACGAAGGTGGTGCTGGTTGGGGGGAGAGGCGTCGACTGACTGGGGACAGAGGTGCATGGGGGCGGTTCGTTCGTGGCCACCCCTTCGGGGATCACGGCGTCAGGCAATAGATAGATAGATAGATAACTATGCAATTACAAAAATATCAGACAAAACCAAGAAGCATAATCCCCATTTCAATATCATCAAATAAATAAAAAACAACTACAACATTCATACCGGTAACGCCAAATACAAAAGCATGCATAATTAACACTGAAGAATTTGACACGTTTTAACCTCTTCACTACCATTACGTTATTTTCATCGTATTCTGGTTACCATTAGATGATTTTCTTCAGTATATAATCTACTTCTACGACTCAAATGGGTAAATACGATCGCAATAGCCCTCTGAAAACAGAGGTCTTTCTTAAACTGCATAATATCGTCTAATTTTAACCAGTATTAACCAGGGAGCTGCCGGGAGACTCATAAGAGTTCCCCCGACGCACTGCGGGGAGACTCTTAAGAGCAGAGCTTTTGAACGCGTACCAAAACCGCGCGTTTATAGCCAGGCGGCTGAATATTGGTGTGGGTATAGTACTACATGTCAACTCTCGACACCACCCCGCCAAACGCTCGCCCCGCACTCGTGCAAGCACCACCGCGCCAGTAACCACGCACTAGTCATGGAGCCCACACGTCCCTCACGCTCGCTCCCTGATGACACAACCAGCCCTCCTTCTGGTGGTGTTAGCCGCCGTGGAAGGCAGAGGGTGGCTGCCAAAGACCCTAGCTACCAGTACGACACGCCCTACAGCTCGGAGGACGAAACACCAGCACCCAAAGCACGGAAAACACGTGCAAGCAGGGCAATGGCATAGAGGTCATTGGTCTTTCGTGACACTGCCACCACGACCCAGGCCACTGCAACAACCACTACCACCACCACTGCCACCCCTGCCACCCCTGCCACCGGTACCAGCGACGCAGGAGGCCGCCCTAGGGCTGCAGAACCTGCGGGGGCAGGAAAAATTAAAGGCACGGGCGTAGGGAAGAGATCCCGTACGCCAGCCACAGTGCCCCTACCACCACCACCACCACCAGCCGCCGCCCCTGCTGCCCCTGCCGCCCCTGCCCAAGGAACAGGGAAGGGGAAGGGGAAGGGGAAGGGGAAAGGGAGAGGGAAAGCGACTGCTGGCCCTGCTGTCCCTGGTGTCCCTGCCGGCCCTGCTGCCCCTGTTGCCCCTGCTGCCCCTGCCGCCCATGCCGCCCATGCCGCCCCTGCCCAAGGAACAGAGAGAAGGGCGACAGGCACCACCACCATCTTGCCATCAAGGCCACACACCACTGCTGCCCCTGCCGCCGCCCCTGCCGCCGCCCCTGCCACCGCCTCTGCTGTCCCTGTCCATAAGACGCCCTCACGTGCAAAAGTGACCCGGAAAACTCTGACACCATCAAAGTATGCCGCCCTGCTGTTTGATGGTGATTCTCAGGACATTGGCAGCCCAGGTTTCGACGACGAAGCCCTAGCACGGGACCAAGGGTGGGGGGATTTGGGAGTGGACAGTGGGAGTGAGTCCGACGTGTGACGAAAATGAGGAAGGGCATCGTCTGTCAAGTGAAGAGGAGGGTGATGATGATGAAGTGCTGTATCGCGACCATGGAAGCGATATTTCAGACGATGAAGCAGACGCAGACGACATTCCGATCCCTGAGCTGCCTTCGTTCGATTGGTCTGACGGGGTCAATTTTGTACCTGACGTGCCCCAGTTCAATCCTGGGACGTCAGGAACAACTGACGACTGGCCCTGTGACGATCAAGCGAACGAAAGCGACTTCTTCCTCGCTTTTTTCGACATGGAGGTAATGACGTACATCGTTGCCCAAACAAACGCCTACTACAGGTGGGTGTTTGGCAGATTGGACGTCCTTTCTCCAAAAGCGAGAATACGAGGCTGGGTGGATACGACTGTGGAAGAATTTATGACGTTCTTTGCCTTGTTGTTCCTCATGCCTCTGATCAAGAAGCATGTGTTGCAACACTATTGGAAGCACGACCCTCTCATCGCCACCCCAACTTTCAATAAGTTCATGACTCGTGACAGAGTTTTGTTGCTGCTAAGATTTATGCACTTTGCAGACAACGAAAATCCTAACAGGATTGACAGGATATGGAAAGTTCGGAATGTGTTCACCATGTTGTTGGAGAGGTATAGGAAATACTTTTACCCCTTCCTCAATTTGGTGATTGATGAGTCGCTCGTGCTCTTCAAAGGACGTCTTGTTTTCAAACAGTATATCCCCTTGAAAAGGCATAGGTTCGGAATCAAGCTCTTCGTTTTGTGTGACTGCGAAACTGGAATAGTGCTTGACATGATCGTGTACACAGGCACTGACATTGACATACCGAAAGCCGCTGCCAATGACCCCATGGGCATGTCAGGTGCCATCATCAGGAAAATGTTGGCACCTTACCTGGGCAAAGGCCACATCATCTACACTGACAACTGGTATACTTCTCCTGCTCTCTGCCAGTTTCTTCATGACAACCAAACGGGGTCATGTGGGACTGTCAGAAAGACAAGAAAGTTTATGCCAAAGTTCACAGGTGATGTCATTCCTCTCACAGATGCCTCCTCCAGTGACACACCTTCAGAAGACGACCTGGCCCAGGAACACCGCGAGAGGCATGTGCGAAGAAGGCGACGAAAGGGGCAGAAATACAAGCAGCTCGAGAAGTGTGGGAAAGTGATAGCCCTGAAGTGGAAGGATAAGCGAGACGTCCACCTGCTTTCCACCGTCCACACAGGTGCCCAGATGGATTCTGGCAAAATCCACTACCGAACCAGGAAGACAATCTACAAGCCCGACATGGTAGTGGACTACACTAAAAACATGCGCCTGGTGGACAAGTCTGACTGTCAGCTGTCAGGCGTTGAGTGTCTGAGGAAGACTGTGAAGTGGTATCACAAGCTCTTCCTCCACCTAGTTGATATAACGATGCTGAATGCCTACAACTTGTGGTTGGTGAAAAAGGATATGGCCCCAAACCAGAAGCTGAAATTCCGGGAGTTCGTGTACAACGTCTCATACCAACTCCTGGAGAGGTATGGCACCACCACTCACAGACGTACGGCATGGCGTGGGGATCACGTTCCTGACCGCATCCAGCTGGGTGTCGAAAGACACTACCCCATCAACACTGAGATGCTTGGCACTCGTCACAGGCAGGCGCAGTGCACTGTCTGCAGCTCCAGTGTCAGGAAATCCCATGTCACAAAAAGAGTCACCTCAATGTGCGCCGAGTGCAAAGTTCCACTCTGCCTGGGTGACTGCTTCAGGGACTACCACACCTTCAAGAATTATTGAGTGTCGCCCTGCCCTGCCCTGCCCTGGACTCGCCCCGTGCCCTGCCCTGCCCTGGACTCGCGCCGTGCCCTGCCCTGGACTCGCCCCCTGCCCAGCCCTGTCCTGGACTCACGCCCTACCTTACCTGACCTGACCTAATTGATCACGCTACCTCATAATGTAACATATATATTATATAATGTATAAGTTCCAAAGATGTCCCTGTGATATAGCTTTTACATTATATAATTGTATGTTTCATTATTTAGTTTATAAGTTTCAAAGATTTACATGTAATATGCCTTATTTTTTTAGTATATCAATATATATGTTTGTTATTAGCCAAAGTAATGCGTATATAATTATTTTCTTACCTCAAATGAATTGTACAAAAATAAATATGTTTCAACAAATCCTGTCAAACCTACTAAGATAATAAAATAAAACAATAAAAAAACAAAAAAACAAACAAGGTCATGTCATTGTATTCTTACAATATGATATATTCTATGAATATTTCATATTGTTTGAATACAATGGCATGATCTTGTAAAAAAAAAAAAATTATCAAAAATTTTCTAGACAATATAAAACCTTCCCCATAACCCCCTCCTGGATTCGATCACACAACCCTAGCACACTTTGAGTTTTCCAGTCCACGACCTTACCAACCATGCCACAGGAGCTCATACCAAATATCACTCAAAACTTTGTGTCTACAATCGAAATGACAATATACAAAAAAAATGAATTATCCCACCAATTTACGTTTGTAAATTGATGGGATTATCAATTATATCATGCCAAGGTTTATAAAAGTTTGTCTCTGTCAAGAATTAGTAATTATATAACTTTATTCTGTCAAAAATTGCCCAAACACTCAGCAAAATTGCCCCTCTCAGTGCGACTCCACTCATTTTCACACGGTCAAGCGGTGACCCTTGCCGCTCCTTTATGCCCCAGCTACACCAGCCACAGCAGCTCTGTCTGGGAACAAAATTTGTATAAATACAATAATGGATAAAATACTCTTCACAAATACATTTGTATTGTATAATATTGTAAATAAAAAAGAATAATAACTGTGTGGGTGTCGAAAATTGCTCAACCAGCTTCCTTATGTCTCGCCTACGCGCGTATATTGGATTATACATAGTCATGACTGTCATACAAATAATTGCAGTAGGTCTCGAATATACATTTAGATTGCATATTACTTGGAAATAAATAAGTAAACGTTTCTCTGGTGGCAATCTACCCTTTCGCAAGTGTAAGGAGACACCATTCTATATTTAGCCCTTTATCGCAAAAGGCAATCTGCCTGTGTTTACTGACCACCGTCGCTGGTGGTCTATAATATAGTACTTTATTTACAGTCAATGGCCTACATGTTTCTGTGGTACTTCACATGTGTCTAAAATGCAATGTCTGCTTGCATAAAAATGCAATTCTGAAGTCCATTTATACGTACGACATACGCATGTCTCAGTTTCTATCTCTCTCTCTCTCTCTCTCTCTCTCTCTCTCTCTCTCTCTCTCTCTCTCTCTCTCTCTCTCTCTCTCTCTCTCTCTCTCTCTCTCTCCATTCCTGACTCATGTTATTGTAAAACTCTTGGTGGCAACAAACACCAGACACCTGGTAGACATAAGGTTCAAAATCCCAAGGCATCCATACGCCTCGGGCGCCTTCACAATTGTCACACAGCTGGTTATCTATCTAGAGATCTGCCTGCCTTCCTTCTCTCCACGACTCACTCACTCCCTCCCTGCACCCCTGCATGCCTCCCTCCCTCCAACCCACCCACCCCCAACCCACCCTTTCAGGCTTCCGTCTGCTAGAAACACATTCACAATTTGCGTAAATATCGCATCAATTGGGCTATATGCGGTATATTCCTTGTTATATGGGACGCCTACATACGTACACGTCTTTATTATAGCATGACAGTGCTCTAAATACAAGATTTACATGATATTTATGGCGTAACACACCCTCTCCTCCTTTCATTCCCAGCACAACTCACTCACACCTTGGTTCACGCATAGAAACTCATTGATAATGTGCGTAAATATCGCATGAATTGGTCTATATGCGGTATATATTTTGATATATGGCACGTATACATACGTACAAATCTGTATTATAGCATGACAGTGCTCTACGTACAAGATATACGTGATATGTATGGCGTAAACCACACTCTCAGCTCATAAATTGCCGCCAAACCTCCAACACATCTTCATTCCCGCCTAAAAATTATCTTATAATTCCCTTATATATTGCAATTTTTGGTCACTATGAGGCATATTCATTGTTATATGGGTGGCCTACACACGTATACATACTCTACATAGCCTAAAAGGGCTCAAAAAAGGACATATACGTGATAATACGCGGTAACCCACCCCCTCCTCCCTCTCCTTCTATCCCCTGCGCGCGTAAATATTCGGCAGGGAAATCTCGCCGCTCGATGACAATCTAGCCGCGCGGTGCCATTCGCTCCACATTTTTCAACTACGGACCGTTCCCCCACCCCCCCCAGACATTTTTTGGGGGGTTAAATATATATGGGCCGATGCACGCAAACATTCCCTACACGATGATGTACTTTTTATCGAAATTGGCAATAGGTCCCAAAATCATCATAGGTGCGCACAGTCTTACCCTGTAGAAAACCCCCTGTGCGCCGCGGAGAGGTTAAAGGTGAACATGACGTCCTGGTGCTGAAGGTTTTAATAGCTTACTCCGGTTATCATTAGACGATTTTACTTAATTTTGGGGCAAAACATGAGAGACAGGGGTCCAGAAAAAGCGTTTATTAACATAACCACAACATTGCACCCATAACAATAATATACACATTTATAATTATGAACTAGGACGTGTTGTTAACTGTCATTACTGTCAATTAATACTTCACAATTCGTGTTTACATCGAACCATTGTTTTCAGATATTCTATTCCTCAGCGTAACTTTCCATCAACCTTTAATTCACAACTGTTCAAATCTTCCTGTTACTAATATCTCATAAATGGATGACTGCACGATTGAGAGATTTCGAAATATTATGTTTATCTTGTTCTCGTTTATTTGTATAGTCAAATATAGCAAGATCATTCTACTCCCTTTTATTTCCCCTATGGAGTGCTAATCCTTGCTGTATGTGATTTTTATTTATATTTTGAAGGGTTCTGGCTCCTGCTGGATTTTACCTCTTGGGGTTTGACTTTAACTTGGTGTGTAACCTTTCCATTTTTAATATAATTTGTTATTTTTCTGGATACAGTTTTTTCTTTCCTTTCTTGTCAGGAACCTTGAACTCTGAACTTGATAATTTTTTGCTGGAGCTGATGGACAAGTTTTGCTACTTGGTAGATCCCATCCCTGCCACAGCCGTCGTATTGCCAGAGTTAGTTGAGGCTGGGAAAGGTCAGAAAACTTGCCAACTATAACCATGAGAAAACTTTACTCCCTTTGATAGGAAAGGTGTACTCTTCGTGTATAAAGCAAACTCACCTTTGCTTCAGAAACGTAGCCTGTCAAAACGAATGATACTAACAGAATGGAACGTAACAAAATGAGAATGATGAGACGGGTGTGTGCAGCTAAACTGCGAGACAGGATATCTAGTGAAGAGCTGAGGAGACAGTTCGTATCAAAAGTATCAGTGAGCAAGCAGTCTTGGATGGTTTGGCCATGTGGAGAGAATGGATGAACTAAAGTGTGTGAAAAGATGCATGTCCGTGAACGTGGAGAGAGCTGCTTCGAGGGGTAGACCTATAAAGACTTGGGATCAGACTATGCTCTCTGATTTTGAATAATAAGAAAAAAACTGAAAATTGAGGCAGCTCTAAACAGGGCTGCCTGGAGCCTTGCCATTAGGACATTATACTGAAACCACGCCTCTTGCGGAACACTAGGTCTATAAATTGAGTATGTAAAGTATGTTTAATCACTTTTGATGCTTTGCCATTTAAATCTTATGTATTAATTTCCACATTCATTCATTCGTGTTGATATACCCTACCAATTTGACTCAGGAGGATTGATAACTGAGAGATTGATTGACTGGTTAAACTACTGTACCAGGTAACCTAGATATTGGCAATCACAGGTCCCAGAGTGATTACTGAGTGGGTGTCTGATTGTTGTTGTTGACGTGACAGTGAGATGATGGGCAGAGAGAGAGATGAGAGAGAGAGAGAGAGAGAGAGGTGGGAGGGGATATTGATGAACTGATAGAATGTCAATTGCAGATGCACCCCGTCCCCCCCCCCCCTCTCTCCTCTCTCTCTCTCTCTCTCTCTCTCTCTCTCTCTCTCTCTCTCTCTCTCTCTCTCTCTCTCTCTCTCTCTCCGCCCGTCATCTCATTGTCACGTCAACAACAACAATCAGACCCCCACTCCAGTAATCACTCTGGGACCTCTGGATACCAGCGCCACCTGTGTACGCATAAACAAACCCTCTTCTTGTATTTTTATATATCAAAGTCTAGCCAATACTGTACTTGGTTGAACTTTTTATCTTGGTATCTATATAAATCGCACACACACTAACATTTGTCAAGATAGTTTTAATATTGGGTTAGAATAATTTAGTTACTGTAATACTTTTTGATAGCCTATTTATTATCGCATTTCAGATTACTTGTTACCATATTAATAGGCCTCTCACTCTTTGCCAGGGATATTACTATCTCCATTATTATTATTATTGTGTCGACCACTGTATAAATTAATATACAGGCTTTAGCCTAACTGTGTCATACTGCTAACATAATTATAGTTGTATTTTCAGGCATAAAATTGTATTCTATTGCTAACATATTCTTTTTGTGATTAACATATTCTTTTTGTGATTAACAGGCATTAATTGTACCATATTGCTAACCAATATTTGTTGTTACTGTACTGTATACTGCTTTCCAGTTTTCTCACTAGGCTAAATTAACCCTCTCCCATTTTTTTTCCCAGTAAATTTTGTAACAAATTACTAGTCCATTTGCAATTTTCAGGATTTAACTGTGTCATACTGCTAACATCAATTTTTTGTTTTATTTTCAGGCATAAATTGTGTTCTATTGCCAACATATTTGTTTGTGATTTACAACCATAATAGTCTTTTTGTGATAAACATAATTATTCTGTTCGTGATTTACAGGCATTAATTGTACCATATTGCAAACAAATATTTGTTGTTACTGTACTGTATACTGTGTTCCAGTTTTCTCACTAGGCTACATTAACCCTCCCCCATTTTTTTTTCCCCCAGTAAATTTTGTATCAAATTTCTAGTCCATTTGTGATTTTCAGGCTAACTGTGTCTTAATGCTAACATCAATTTTTGTTTTATATTCAGGCATAAATTGTGTTCTATTGCTAACATATTTGTTGTGATTTACAGGCATTTTAATTTTATCACATTGCTAACATACATTTTTTTGTGATTTTCAGGCTTAAATTGTAACATTTTGCTAACATAAATTTGTGTGATTTTCAGGCATATTGTGATCATATCGTCATGGCGCCACAACGAACCAGCACGAGTTGTTCCGGTAAATTTGGCCCTACCATGTTTGTTGATACTGATGTCCAAATTTGTAGATTTTGCCAGCTCCGAGAGAAGATTGCGGATGAATTGAATGCAGCTCACCGCAAGATCGATGCCCGGACTACAAAGCTTGAATCCCTTCAAGAATTTGCCACACTCAACATAGGAGTGCCCTCGGCCCAAGAAACCACTACGATGTCAACCGCCATTTCCAGTGCATACAGTACCGGTACCGGTACCCACACCGCAGCTACCTTAGATGTTGCAGAAAATAATAATGACTCTACTCTCACTCCCACCCAGGACAACTTTCAGTTAGTGACAAACAATGTGCATCCCATACCAGTACCAGGAAGGTTATCCCGACAACATGCCAAAACCGCTTCAAAATTCTGGCTATTGACGAGGAAGAGGAAACGGAAGAAGTTCGGCTTGTGGGCGACTCCATGGTCCGTGGCCAACTAACCGAGTTCTGCGCCAGGGCACCCAGGACCAGAAAGCGATTCTGTATCCCAGGTGGCGACGTGGACGACATTGTTGCGGCTGTGGAAGAAGTTTCCAGGCTCGCCCCCGCAAGCACTACGTACGTCATCCACGTTGGGTCTAACGATGTCCAACGGACGCGGTCAGAGGAACTACTTTGCAAGTACCGGCGGCTGATCAGGTCCTTCAAGGAAAAATCGAATAGAATCTTAATTTCGGGAATTGTTCCCCGGGTTGATGTAGAAAACCGATTCCACAACATAGCTACCAGTACAAATCGCCGACTAGCCAAACTCTGCAGGGAGGAGGACATCGGCTTTGTTGACACGTGGGATCATTTTTACTATGATAAATCTTTGTTTTCAGGAGATGGTGTACATCTCAATGAAGTAGGAGCTGCACGTCTTGGTCGTCTGCTGAACGATGCAGTCAAGGATTTCCGTTCAAAAACGGGGTCAACCGGGGGTATCCAGACAGGGTAGTGCAAGTCAAATACGAACTGAAAATTCAGACAATGCACAATCAGTAACATCCAACTCTAATACTCTTAAGGTGTTTTATGTAAATGCTCGTAGCATACGCAATAAATATTCAGATCTAGAGGAAATCGTGTTTACAGAACATTATGATATAATCGGCATTACAGAATCTTGGTTAAATACGGAAGACAGAGACTTTTTAGCCGAATATACGCTTCCTGGTTATACAATGTTTGAGAAAAGTCGGATCAATAGAAATGGAGGAGGAGTACTGTTTTTTATAAAGGAAAGTCTTAATCCCGTCTTAATGTCAAAACCTCAAATTGCGTATATAGACATATCTTACGTACTATTAAATAATAAACGAGGAACTAAATAACACTACCTTTATTATACAGACTCCATCTCAATCAGTGCAAACTGACAGTGAAATATGAACAAATTGCAGAAATAACTAACAAACAAGATACCGTAATTCTTGGCGACTTCAACTTACCTGTGACTAAATGGGGCGATATTCTTACTTCACACTCTGGACACGACCTCTATGCTAACTTGCAAAAGAGTTCACTTTTTCAATTTGTACAATCTCCGACCCGTGGTAATAATGTGCTTGACCTTGTACTCGCAACAAAAGAAGAATTAATAGAGAATTTGAATGTTGGTGATGAATTCAGTAACAGCGACCATCGTACGATAACTTTCACTTTAAAGTTTACTAGTAACAAATCAAATAGCAGCATTGAGAAAGTCACTAATTTTTAGAAAGCAAATTTTCATAAACTTAAATCAAAGCTTAAAGAAACTGACTGGAGCTTTCTGACTAACAATAACGACATAAATACATCTTGGGAGTGTTTCACAACCACTTACCTTAAGGCAGTGCAAGACTGCATACCATCGAAAATATGGCGTCCAGGCCATAATGATAAGCCCAAATGGTGGAATAAAGATATTTCAGACTGTCTGCTTGCTAAAAAAAATGCTAATGATAGATTAAAATCCTCACAAAATGACGAAGAACGGGTGAAATTTGTAGAGCTACGACGCAAAGCCAAAAAGTTAATTAAGCAAAGTAAAAAGACCCTGGAGTTACATGTTGCGAATGAAAGTAAAACAAACCCGAAAGAATTCTATAGTTATATCAGAAAGAAAAAAGTAGTTACTTCAACTGTTGGACCGTTAGTCGATGAAAATGGAGAATACACCAAAGACGAAGTACAAAAGAGTAACGCCCTCAATACCTTCTTTGCATCAGTTTTTACAACCGAAGACCTCAGTGATATCCCTACATCATCGCCGATTCAGATTGGTAATTCAGATGTTCTAAGCAATATCACCATTACAGAGAGAGAAGTATTGAATTGTTTAGATAAACTCAAGGTAAATAAAACGCCTGGACCTGATACAATCTCGCCTAGAGTTCTAAAGGAAGCTAAGGATGAGCTCTCCAAACCACTGACATTGCTATTCAATGAATCCTTGCAGTCTGGGACTATGCCTGATCAGTGGAAGCTAGCCAACGTAACACCGATATTCAAAAAAGGCAGCAAATCCCTACCCAGTAACTATCGTCCAATTAGCTTAACCTCAATTGTATGTAGAATGCTAGAAACGGTCATAAGAGACAGACTCGTAAAACACTTAAAGGCAAATAACTTATTACAGATACTCAACACGGCTCTCGTAAAAAACGTTCCTGTTTAACAAACCTCTTAGACTTCTTCCACGATATCCACAACCTGTACGATGAGAGTAAAGCTGTAGATATTATATTCCTTGATTTTTAAAAGGCCTTTGACAAAGTTCCCCACAAACGTTTACTGCTAAAACTAAAAGCGCATGGAATACAAGACGGTGTGTTGAAATGAATAGAAAATTGGCTCAACGACAGAAAGCAAAGAGTAGTCATAAACGGTAAGGCATCTAAATGGACCAATGTAAGTAGCGGGGTACCCCAGGGATCGGTACTAGTACCAATTATCTTTCTAATTTACATCAACGACATAGATGAGGGTCTCACCTGTACAATCTCAAAATTTGCTGACGATACAAAAATTGCAAATAGCGTACTCTCAAAAGAACAAGTTGACGATATGCAACACAATCTAGATAAATTGTCATGTTGGGCCCAAAATTGGCAAATGAGTTTCAATGCGGATAAATGTAAAGTACTACATATCGGATACCTAATTGAGAAAGCAAACTATTCGATGAATGGCACTCAGCTTAAGAATGTAAACAGAGAAACCGATCTGGGAGTAACAATATCGAGTAACCTAAAACCGAGTCAACAATGTTCAGAAGTTGTTAAGAAGGCAAACAAAATAATTGGCTTTATAGGCAGGTCATTTGAGCATAAATCCAAAGAAGTTATCCTAACCCTTTACAATTCCTTAGTCCGCCCCCTTCTGGAATACTGCGTTCAATCCTGGTGCCCTTATTACCAAAAAGATATAAACAAGCTAGAACAAGTTCAACATAGAGTTACCAAAATGATACCTAGCCTAAAGAACAAACCATATGAAGAGCGTCTTAGAGAATTAAATCTATTTCCTTTTACCCAGCGCAGATTAAGAGGTGACTTAATTCAAGTATTCAAAATCATCAAGCATCGACAATATGAACTGTAGTAAGTACTTCACTATCGACCAATCTAATTTCACTCGGGGAAACGGTTGCAAAATTATTGGTAAATCTTTTAACTCACACGAATCTAAGAATTTCTTCTTCAATCGAGTTGTCAACTTGTGGAATGGGCTTCCCTGAGACGTTATAGACTGCAGCACCGTTGATTCATTTAAACTTCGCTTAGACAAATATCTCGCATCAAACCCGCGACTGACTGCGTTTGTAAATGAATAACTTTATTTTATCCCCCCCTCAGTTACTAACCCGTCTGTCCCATACTAACTTCCTAATCCAGCCACGGACATTAGTTCCAGGGCAGTAGTTCCCTTTCCAATGTTCTCTTACCCAATCTAAACCACTGTTTGGACACTTGATCCTCAGTGTTTTGGAGGACAAGCAGCCTAGAAGGGTCACTAGATATGTTGTTGCTTGATTTCCTTTGTACTCCTTTGTACTCTCTCTCTAGCTTCTATCCATATCTACGTATTATAATAATAATGGGTATATAAAATCGAGTTGTGTATACTGAGTGATCTACTTTAGATTAGCTAGTATAACTTTTTAACCTTATGTGTTTAACCTAAAGGGAGATGGGGAGAATTTCTGGTCCCCCTTCTTCCTCATGCTTAGCCCCATTAGTTGTCAGACTCTAAGACGTTCACCTCGTTAGTTTGGCCATTCCTTTGTCAATACTTAGACTTTTCGTGTCAATTAGGTGTCGATATTTTTCCTGGCGAGCGATAGCGAGCCCGTAAATAAAAATGAATCAGCCTTCGGCCGGGACAATTTGCTACCGAAAATGTAAAATTTTATCCTGGCGGGGTGTTTTTTTAAGCTTGAAGAAGGTCAGAAGGTCTAGGGAGGAAACTAAAACAAATACAAAAATTAATAAATGAGCCCAAAATTACGCCCATCCTTCCTTAATGGGTTTATCGGTAACACTATACCCTTTAACTCTTTCTGTACCTGAGATACCATATTCATTGTATTCTGGCAACTAGTAGACGATTTAGGTTAAGCTTAGGAAGGGAGTGTACCAATTAAAAGACTACAGACTATCCCAATTAATCCTTTTAGTTGCCATATACCCTTTCCGAGCTTTATAAAATTGTAGCTGAAATCAAAATAAGAAGACTTCACCGGTAGAGAAGTTGTTAAATGGTGAATTACTATAAACACCCATGTTTATACCATAAGACTTTACATTGTACAATCCAGTTACTTGGATAGATAGATAGATGGATAAATATATGAATAGATAGTTTGACGACGTATACAGACTAATGACACGCATAACAAAGCCACTCCAACAGCCTCCTCTCTCTCCATCACCCCTTCTCCCCTCTCTACACTCTTCAGAAAACAGGAAAGTAGAAAGTAGATACGAGGTACCGTTGTAAAGGCTTATCCCTCAATACCTTCATCTGAGATAGGCGATGAAATTGTATTGGTAGATTGAGATAGACAGTTGTACGGGTAAATAGAAAGCTCGTTCAACTTGGTCTCCTTCTATGCCATACAAGTATGAAGATTGGCAGGCAGGCTCTCAGATAAAGGTTTATACAAAACACAGCCACATGAACTGAAATCACATACACACACACACACACACATTTGTTCTTCTCTCTCCCCTCTTCTTTTTCTTTTCTATCCTTTCTATCCACTTTTCCCTTACCTTCGTGTTTGCTATCTCTACTAGCATTAAGTCCTGACCACCTCCCTGGGATCGATTGGTCAGCGTAGTCAGTGTATCGATGTAAAACTGTGGAAATCTCTCTCTCTCTTGGTTAGGAAAGAACATTCTGCTTTGCTGTCTTTACCTTCCATTTTGTAGCAAATCCCAAGTTAGAATGAAGTCCGAACTGCCTTGTAGGGGCCGGTAGTTCTGTGCAGTCTGTGTAGCTATATAACTCTCTCTCTCTCTGTCTCTCTTTATTAGCTATTTATTGGAGGGAGAGATGTGAATTATGAAGAAGGTAGCTCCATTCTCTTTCTAACACGCATCCCTAACCTCCCCCCCCCTCCCTCTCTCTCTCTCTCTCTCTCTCTCTCTCTCTCTCTCTCTCTCTCTCTCTCTCTCTCTCTCTCATCCACATTGTCCCTGTTTCCTTTGGCTAAACTCTGTCTCTGGTTTGGTTGGAAGAGATCCTTAACCCGGCAAGCGCGATAGGCCTCACGGAAGGCTTCCTATAGGGAACGCGATAGGCCTCACGGAAGCAGGACCATAAAAAAAGCTTTCCAAAAAAAAAAAGGGCCTATCAAAAAAAAAAAATTTGTCTCTAGGTGAGATAATTCCCCTCCAGTACTCATCCATGTAAATCTCACCCACCCCCCTCCCCTCCTTCCCCACCTTATTCCCCCCTCCCTCCCCTCCTCAATTATCACCTATTTTCCCTCTTATTATCATCATTTATCGGTTATTTTTCTCTCCCGCGATAATGTAGCACAAGTGGGTTGCAGAAAAGATCGATATGTAACACCAAGACACCAGCCCACACCGCCCCGCTTGTCTCAGTTACCTCACAGACAGCGAGAGAGGAGGGTTGACTGTAGCTCTCTCTCGCCTGACATTACGACCGGGTGGCCAATATCTTCGTTTTTCACCACCCAAATGCTTTTCCCACTTATTTTAGCACTCTTGAAGGTTCATATATACATCATATATGTAAAATAAAAGCATACCGAAAACAAATAATGGTCTATATTGTAAATATAACGAATTCTGTCAGAATCCAAGGCTAGAAATACACAAATAACTACCCTAGCTCCTAGGGCTATTTAGCGCTTAACAGGTTAAAGCAAAGGAAGGAAGAAAGAAAGAATGAAAGAATGGAAACCGAATACAAATGGATGAGGGTTGAGCTGAAACTTCCAAGGAGTTTCATTGAATAGTAAGTATCTCAATAGCCCTGCAGTTCATTCCGTTGTCATGTCCATGATAGGCCTTCTGGAGCTTTCCATTTTTCTTTTGTTCATATGTTTTATGATTCTTGCGAAATTCATGAGTTTATCGTGGCGTCTCACAGTTTTACATATCAACCGTCTTGGTGGTGTAATGGTTCTATCTATCTATCGATTGCCCGACGCCGTGATCCCCGAGGGGGTGGCCACGAACGAACCGCCCCCATGCACCTCTGTCCCCAGTCAGTCGACGCCCCTCCCCCCAACCAGCACCGCCTTTGTTCATATACTTCCTCACTCCATCCTTCCACCTCTCTTTCGGTCTACCTCTTCCTCTCTGTCCCTCCACCTCGCTCTCGTACACCCTCTTAGTCATTCTCTCGCTTTCCATACGTTCCATATGGCCGAACCATCTCAAGTTGTTCCTTTTCTCATTTTCCAGCACATCTACCTCCACACCACACCTCCTTCTTACTTCCTCATTAGTCTGTCTATCCCTCCATGTAACTCCGCACGCACTTCTTAATTAATTCATTTCCACTGCTCTCACTCTTGGTCTGAGTCTTTCAACCAACGTCCATGCTTCGCTTCCGTAAGTCAGTGTCGGGATTACCACACTGTCATGCAAGGACTTCTTCACTTCCATACTGACCACCCTATTTCTTGTTACTGCTTTTAGCGTTCCTACAACCCTCTTCCCCTGTTGTACCCTCTCCCGCACTTCTTCATCCATAGTCCCATCTTTACTCAACACGCTGCCCAGATACCCTAGAAGGGGCATGTGGGGTCCTCAGTGACCCCAAGAGAGCGCGCGGGAACTTGTTTTAGCATGTAGTGGCGTGACGCGGGTCGACAGGAACGCTGTGGGGTGAGCAAAAGGCAGTCTACACCCTGCTGCCTCATAGTGCAGATGTACGCCTCGCTCACTCTAGCTGTTCTATCTCTACTAGAATTTGTGGAGTGTGGGGAAGATGTCATCATAGAACCAATTAACGAAGGCCTAGAGGAGATGTACGGGCCAAATTACGACTCTGAACAAGAGGTCGATGGGGCCGAGAATCGGGGACCTCCCTCCCCTCCCCTCCCAGCCAACACCCCCTCCCCCGGGCTAAACCCACCCACCCCACCCTCCCTTGCCAGACCCCCAGACTCACCACGTGCTAGCACACCAGTTTCTATTGGAAACCACGACTCTCCAGACCGGCCAGTCCCCACGGCAGCCCCTACAGCGGCCCCTACAGGTGCCACAGCCCCTGTTGCAGACCCTGCCGCCCCTACAGTCCCTCCATTTGATCCGCTTTACTGTTTTCCTGGCCTGAGAAACAAGATTAATGCCCGTGACGGCACAAGCTGGAGCAAGAACCCACAAAACACCCGACACAAACGCAAGAGAAGTTCCCTGGGATACATGGAGGGCCCCACACCACACACCTTCCATGCAAACACCATACCTGACATTTTCATGGTCTTTTTTTGATGCTACTATGTTAGCTAAAGTGTGTGTACACACAAACTCCTTCATAAGAAAAGTGAGGGACAGAATGAAGAAGGCCACCAATACCTACAGCGACATTAGTTTGACAGAACTCAAGGCACTTATTGGGGTTCTGATAATCTCCGGGGCTAAGAAGGACAACCACATCTCTGCTGAGGAGATGTTTAGCAGCGATCTAGGGTGTCCCTTATATAGATGTGCCATGTCAGAGACCCGCTTCAGTTTCCTGATGAGGTGCATCAGGTTTTACGACGCTTTAACTCGTGTGGAGAGAAGAGCAACTGATCGCTTCGCGGCCATTCGGGAGCTGTGGGACAGCTTGATAACCCACTGCAGGCAACACTACATCCCTGGCGAGGCTGTCACCGTCAACGAGCAACTCCTGGCCTTCCGAGGGCGTTGTATCTTCAAGACCTACATCCCCAACAAACCTGCTAAGTAAGTATACTTTATATTTGTTTAGGGTGAAAGTGGAGATGAAGGAGAAGTGGGAAGGGTGAAGGGAAGTGTGGTGACACTTTGGGAGTTGGGGGGTGGGGGAAGAAAGTGAAAGTGAATGAAAGACTTACCTTATATAATACATTACCTTTTTCATTTATGTTTTAATCCATTATATTTATGTCATTTATGTTATTTATTGATGTACCTTCAATGATTACTTACCTTTACAAATGTATACTTACCTGACCACCGGATGACTGCCTTCGCCTCATGACTTACCTGACCTACTTTCACTAATGACTTACCTTACCTACCTTCACGATTTATTGACCTACTTTCACTAATGACTTACCTTACCTACCTTCACGATTTATTGATGTACCTTACCTGGAATTTGAAGTATTTATAATTTGTTTCTTCCCTTTACAGATATGGTATCAAGCTGGTCCTCGCATGCGACTGCCGAACATATTATATGTTCAACGCATATCCTTACCTAGGCAAGGGTTCAGTACCTGTGCTGTTGGGCACGAACCAAGGTCACTACCTAACTATGAAGCTGTTGGAGGACTGTTACGGGAGTGGCCGGACAGTAACTACAGACAATTGGTTCACTTCCATTGGGTTGGCCAGGGCTCTGAAGGAGAAGGATATGACGATAGTGGGGACACTCAGGAAGAAGCCAAATATACCTGCCACCATCTTTGGTCCCCTCAAGACTGACCCCAAGAAAGACCACAGTCTTAGGCCTATTGGAAATACAGCGTTCCTGTTCCACGACAATATCACTGCCATATCATATAAACCCAAAAAGGACAAAACCGTGGCCCTTCTCTCAACACTACATCACACCCCCGAGATAGGTGAACACAACAAGGCCATTGCACTGCTCTACTACAATAAGCACAAGGGTGGCGTTGATACGTTCGATCAGCTGTGTGCTAATTACAGCTGTTGCAGGCAGAGTCAACGCTGGCCCGTATGTATTTTCATAGGCATGATTAACATTGTGTGTATAAACTCCAACATCATCTTCAACAACCGCCAACAGAGAGAAGGGAAAAAAGAAATGTCCAAAAGGGATTATATGAAGCAACTCGGCTCTTCGCTCATTGAACCTTGGGCCTCGCACAGACTCAACCTCACAGGGCAGCACACGTCAGTCAAGAATGTCATCAGGGATGCCTTCCACTACTCCGCACTGCCTCCAGCACCAGTTACTCCACGTCAGGGTGGTGGTAGCAGACGACGATGCACCATCTGCCCCAGGGAAAGTGACAGGAAGACGAGCACCACCTGTATGATGTGCTCCCAATATGTGTGCTCCCTTCACTTCAACTTCGTCTGCAATGACTGCTTCCCCGCTTAGGTAAATATAATTATTTTGTTCCCAGGTTACTTATTAGACATCTAAGTATAAAATAACACAATTTCAGCACATTCTGTCATGTTTCAAGGTCAAGCAAGCATGGTGCAAGTAAATTTCAGGGGGCCGTTTGGGGAAAATGTTGGATGGTGGGGTGTCTGGGTACTAAAATAACACTAATTACTCATTTGTGTTTACAAAATATACTTATTATAGATGTGTCTATACAATT
This sequence comes from Lithodes maja, assembly GCA_037953745.1. Classification (NCBI taxonomy): domain Eukaryota; kingdom Metazoa; phylum Arthropoda; class Malacostraca; order Decapoda; family Lithodidae; genus Lithodes; species Lithodes maja. The sequence continues at coordinate 19,876 of JBAKBP010020755.1, read as the reverse complement.
ACAGAGATTCAGCCCGAAGACACAATTACACCATTTTGTATACTCTCACATAAAACCCCAAAAGAGGCCCTGAATCATGTCATGATTCAGGGCCTCTCTTGGGGTTTTATGTGAGAGTATACAAAATGGTGTATTTTTATGTGACTACAAAGTACCTCTCTTTTGGAGGGAGTTGCACTATGATCTGGCCCTCACCCACCAAAGTCTCAGCCAAATCGTTTTTTTTTTTTTTTTTTTTGGTGAATATTTTCGTGGACCCTACTTTTCGTCCACGAAACTTTCATAACACACTGCCTTATACTCAACAAACTCAGGATATACAGGCAACGACTGTGATAAACGGTAGTAACATAATGTACAAGTATATTTAAGGCCTTTTGGGCACAAATAAAGCATTGGAAATATTTATTTCGATTATTTCCCCCAGGGGGGTCAAACCGACCCCCCGTTTCAGGTTTAAGTTTCAGATGTTTACGTTTCCCCTTCTAGGGTTAAAAGAGTTGACGATCTCCATAGCCTGACCGTTCAGCTTCACCTCACACTCTGTGACTTTACCCCTTTTGAAGACCATAACCTTGCTCTTCCCCGTATTTACCTTCAAATTCCGTTTTTCGCACACTGTTCCAAACTCATTTACCAAACCCTGCAACTCCCATTCATTATCTGTGTGATAACCTGGGTTCGAATCCAGATGGATCTTATATATGTTTTCATTAATTTCATTGGAGATGTTTGGTGTTGTGGTGAAATTAATAAAAAACAAATCTTCACCTGATTTATAACCTAACATAAACCTAATCTAACCTAACCAAGCGAGGGTCCGGGTGTGATAATAGGCACTTTATCCACCCATACCATACCATCCACGATGACTCACAATACATTCAAACCACCCATAAACGCATATTATGCATCACTATCAAACGTCAACAAACATGACCCCATTTAAGGGGAGATGGGTGTATATATTTGCTAATTAATTGATTATGTTATTAGTTTCCTCCCTAGACCTCCATTAAGCTTAAAAAACACCCGCCCAAGACCATCCTTCAAGATATATTTTTACATTTTTCGATAGAAAAATTTCCCAACCAAAGGCCTGTTTCTCTTAAATTACAGGCTCGCTATCGCTCCCTAGGAAGAAATCGACACCTAAATGACACGAAAAGTCTTATTATTGACAAAGAAATGGAGCGAAAGGCCTTAAAATTGCCAAACTAATGAGCCGAACGTCATATAATTATATAATCTGAATACTAATGGGGTTTAAACATGACGAAGAAGGGGGAGTAGAAAAACGGCCCATCTCCCCTTAAAAAACGTACCACGAATACTTTCGATCACTCTATCCATTCTACTACCAAATATCTGTCTCTATCTATTCCCGTGAACAGCAGAAAGCGCGCATGGAAAAAAAATACTCAGGGATTTCGTAGGTCATGTATTTAGCGCGACTTTGGGATGTGAAGAGAGATATTGTGTTATGCACTACACTCCTTGCAGTGTGTGCAAAGTACAAACATTTTCTTCTTCAATTGCTCTACTGTATACTAAAACGTTTTACAACTTTTGAAGGAAGTTTGTTGCAGGTAGAACTGATCTTTTGCAGGAACAAATTTCCACACATAATAATTATGTTGAACCGCTTCACCTTTATTAAATGTGTAATTGTGCACCAAATATACATTACAAAGGTCAAAGTATTGGCCTACAGGAGTACAAAGGAGTACAAAGGAGTACAAAGGAAATCAAGCAACAACAGGTCTAGTGACCCTTCTAGGCTGCTTGTCCTCCAAAACACTGAGGATCAAGTGTCCAAACAGTGGTTTAGAGGGGGTAAGGGAACATTGGAAAGGGAACTACTACCCTAGAACTAATGTCCGTGGCAGGATTAGGAAGTTAGTAGGGGACAGATGGGTTAGTAACTGAGGGGGGGATAAAAAAGTTATTCATTTACAAATGCAGTCAGTCGCGGGTTTGATGCGAGATATTTGTCTAAGCGAAGTTTAAATGAATCAACGGTGCTGCAGTCTATAACGTCTCGGGGAAGCCCATTCCACAAGTTGACAACTCGATTGAAGAAGAAATTCTTAGATTCGTGTGAGTTAAAAGATTTACTAATAATTTTGCAACCGTTTCCCCGCGTGTAATTAGATTGATCGATAGTGAAGTACTTACTACAGTTCATATTGTCGATGCTTTTGATGATTTTGAACACTTGAATTAAGTCGCCTCTTAATCTGCGCTGGGTTAAAGGAAATAGATTTAATTCTCTAAGACGCTCTTCATATGGTTTGTTCTTTAGGCTAGGTATCATTTTGGTAACTCTACGTTGAACTCGTTCTAGCTTGTTTATATCTTTTTGGTAATAAGGGCACCAGGATTGAACGCAGTATTCCAGAAGAGGGCGGACTAAGGAATTGTAAAGGGTGAGGATAACTTCTTTGGATTTATGCTCAAATAACCTGCCTATAAAGCCAATTATTTTGTTTGCGAGTAAGAAAGAGAGAGAGAGAGAGAGAGAGAGAGAGAGAGAGAGAGAGAGAGAGAGAGAGAGAGAGAGAGAGAGAGAGAGAGCGTTACATAGATAAGTTACCGATAATCGGACCACACAGACCATGTGGTCCTACTCGGTGCTCTTGCCTTAATGCAACTAGAGAGTGGGACAGTCTAAAGTAGATATATAGGACAGTAAATTAGAAGAGAGAGAGAGAGAGAGAGAGAGAGAGAGAGAGAGAGAGAGAGAGAGAGAGAGAGAGAGAGAGAGAGAGAGAGAGAGAGGGGGGGGACGGCGGGGAGACCAATCAAGCTTTCTCGACAGTGTTGATGAAACTGCTCACGTGGTCTGTTGCTTTCTGCTGTGATGTTGGGAGGAAAGCCAGATGGGAAATGAGAGAGAGAGAGATTTGAATGAGTGAGAGTGTGAGAGACAACAAACTAATGAGGGAAAGACAGCAAGAGATAATGAGAATAAACTAGCGAGAGAGAGAGAGATTTTGAGGGGCGAGACAGATTAGAAAAGCGAACGAACGAATGCACAAACGAACCAGAAGAAGGTAGCACGATCGAGATGAAATTCCCCCTCAAAAACTCTAGCTCTCTCCCCACATCATAACTCCGGAGAACCCAAATTACCCACCCTTCCAGACGCCCGTCACGCCTGGGAGTGAACGAGCTAAGTTGGCTTCATGAGACCCTTGTGGCCATTTGTGTTGGTCATCGCTGCATGCCACTTAGAGGAAATGAGAAGGTGGAGGAGACGCTGTGAGTTGGCTGGAGGAAGTTAGTATGATGGGGCGATTGAGGCCCGGGAAGGAAGGTGGAAGGAAGATAACTTGAAGAGATTATGTTAGATATACAGTTTTTTGCATAGATAATAGTTAAACAATTATTAAATTTAGTTAAAGTATGCAAAAATGCCGAGTGAGTGAAGGAAATTAGTATGAAGGGGCGATTGAAAGCCGTGAAGTAAGGGGGAAAGATGGTAGCTTGGAGAGATTGTGTTAGATATATTTAAGAGTGTATAGATAATAAGCTAATTAAAGTACTGATGTCGATTTGAAGAAGGAAATTAGTAGTAATTAAAATGCAACTGCGGGCCGTGACTGAAGGGAGATTGTGTTGCATATATTTAACTAATCCTGTGCATTTTTAGATAGATAAGTCTAGTTAATGCTAACCCAGAAATAGATCGACACCTGAATGGGGTGAGGCGTCATTTTATCGCCAAGCTAATGAAGTGTAACATCTTAATATATCCGAAAATAATGGAGCAAAACATATAAGGTTAGAATGTATGTGTGTATTGTTCTACTATCTACAACCAATTTTAACCCTCTCGCATCCAGCAACTTAATTATCTAACTTATGGTAAGACATTCTCTAATTTGCCATGAAATATCAGGCTGGGCGAGTTTTCGAAGCCTTGTGTTTTTCTGTATTTTCATCCACCAGAATGCTGTTTATTGTGATGTATCATATGTCAATGGAAAGAGGAATATTTATAGTACATGATAAAAGAAAACAAAAATGTAAATAAATCGAAATATGAAAGTGTAAATGAGTCCGGAATACAATTATTTCCCATGCAATTGTCTTCACACCGTCCTAGCTCTAAATTGTGAGTGATGACCATATATATGTTTTTCCTCAAATAATAGTATTTTTTCTCCTCTTTCCAAATCTGAAAACAGAAATTGTTTATCTTCAATAGTTCTCAAGCAGTGACCGAAAAAAAAAAATGTTTTTTATTGATATGGTTTATAACATTTTCAATTTATTTCTTTGCTACGAAGTGTATGGTTTTAAATTTAAGCTGTATGAATATGGCAAATAATGCTGATGAGTATAAAACAAACTAGAACAAATACTTTTTGCGCTATGAATATTTGAAATGAAGAGCCAAAATGCGAATATTTACGCTTCACCCGTCTCTTTTCCGCCAAAGCTAGCCGGGTTCCGAGCTGTTCCCCACCTCGGCATTGGTTTATTTGCTCGGATACGTATATAACTGTTTATATCACCGTCATCGGAAAATTATGCTCTTTCTAATGGTGAAAACAAAAATAATATAGCGTTATTGGTTCGCGAGCTATGCGCAATTGTTTCCATGCATTGTTATTGTTATGTAAATATATGAGAATGTTTATACAGTTGTATATCTTTGCCACAATGTACAACATTTATATAAATATATAAATATTATATATATATATATATATATATATATATATATATATATATATATATATATATTATACTGTATATATATATACGGTATATATATATATATATATAAATGAAATAAAAATATAAATGAAATGAAATAAATCAAATAAAATAAATAAATATATAAATAAAATAAAAATTTAATAATAATATAAATACTCGATTATGGGCCTTGAGCTTGCTCGGGACCTTGGGGCTGATCCGCTAGACACCCTGGGGAACAGGAATAAAAAAAAATAAAAATATATATATATATATGTTTCTAGTCTCTCAGTGGGGATCGAACCATCGACCATCAGAACGATAGCCGACGCTTAATCAATTACACCACGGCAGTCTAAAAGACACTCAGCCTTCTATCCTATTTATGTTAGGGAGAAGGGAAACCCACTAGGCGAATATATTTCAATTCAAACCTAGTTGTAGGATCCATATTTCCAGAATACCATACACGGATTTTTTAGTGTCCCGACGCAACTCGGGTTGAAATTGATTAAGCGTCGGCTATCGTTCTGATGGTCGATGGTTCGATCCCCACTGAGAGACTAGAAACATTTAGTGGCTCACGTGTATTTGTGATATATTCTCAATATTTGTAACTCTCATGCTTTGTGGGTTAGAATTAAATTAAATCAATTTCAACCCGAGTTGCGTCGGGACACTCAAAAATCCGTGTATGGTATTCTGGAAATATGGATCCTACAACTAGGTTTGAATTGAAATATATTCGCCTAGTGGGTTTCCCTTCTCCCTAACATAAATAGGATAGAAGGCTGAGTGTCTTTTAGACTGCCGTGGTGTAATTGATTAAGCGTCGGCTATCGTTCTGATGGTCGATGGTTCGATCCCCACTGAGAGACTAGAAACATTTAGTGGCTCATGTGTATTTGTGATATATTCTCAATATTTGTAACTCTCATGCTTTGTGGGTTAGAATTAAATGAAATCAATTTCAACCCGAGTTGCGTCGGGACACTCAAAAATCCGTGTATGGTATTCTGGAAATATGGATCCTACAACTAGGTTTGAATTGAAATATATTCGCCTAGTGGGTTTCCCTTCTCCCTAACATAAATAGGATAGAAGGCTGAGTGTCTTTTAGACTGCCGTGGTGTAATTGATTAAGCGTCGGCTATCGTTCTGATGGTCGATGGTTCGATCCCCACTGAGAGACTAGAAACATTTAGTGGCTCACGTGTATTTGTGATATATTCTCAATATTTGTAACTCTCATGCTTTGTGGGTTAGAATTAAATGAAATCAATTTCAACCCGAGTTGCGTCGGGACACTCAAAAATCCGTGTATGGTATTCTGGAAATATGGATCCTACAACTAGGTTTGAATTGAAATATATTCGCCTAGTGGGTTTCCCTTCTCCCTAACATAAATAGGATAGAAGGCTGAGTGTCTTTTAGACTGCCATGGTGTAATTGATTAAGCGTCGGCTATCGTTCTGATGGTCGATGGTTCGATCCCCACTGAGAGACTAGAAACATTTAGTGGCTCACGTGTATTTGTGATATATTCTCAATATATATATATATATATATATATATGTATATATATATATATATATATATATATATATATATATATATATATATATATATATATATATATATATATATATATATATATATATATATATATATTATATATATATATTCTGTATATATAAATAAAATAAATAAAATACAAAATATAATAATAATATAAATACTCGATTATGGGCCTTGGGCTTGCTCGGGACCTTGGGGCTGATCCGCTAGACAGCCTGGGGAACAGGAATAATAAAGAAAAAAAAATATATATATATACCGGGTATATATATATATATATATATATATATATATTATACTGTATATAAAAATAAAAAAAATAAAAAAAATAAAATACAAAATATAATAATAATATAAATACTCGATTATGGGCCTTGGGCTTGCTCGGGACCTTGGGGCTGATCCGCTAGACACCCTGGGGAACAGGAATAAAAAAAATATATATATCTTTATATAATTATATACCGGGTATACGGTATATATACATATATATATATATATATATATATATATATATATATATATATATACAGTATATTATATATATATATACTGTATATACTGTATAAAATAAAATAAATAAAATAAAAAATAAAATAATAATATAAATACTCGATTATGGGCCTTGGGCTTGCTCAGGACCTTGGGGCTGATCTGCTAGACACCCTGGGGAACAGGAATAACAAAACAAATATATACGGTATATATATATAAAATAAATAAAATAAACATAAATAAAATGAAATAAATAAAATAAAATAAATAAAAACTAATAAATCAAATATATAAATATTTAAATAAAATACAAAATATAATAATAATATAAATACTCGATTATGGGCCTTGGGATTGCTCGGGACCTTGGGGCTGTTATATACTGTATATAGGCTATATATAATATATATATATATATATATATATATATATATATATAATTATAATAATATACTGTAATATAACTAAAATTCCATAGAGTACTTACCATACTTCCTGTAAGCATTCCTGTGACATCTTCGTGATTATAATGTATTTATTTTGTAGGCAGTATATATTGATAAATATATTTGTCTTTCAAGCAACAAATAGTGTAAAGTCATCAATGATACCTAGAAAAAACTGCATCAATACTCAAGGGGTTAACCAAGATTCACTCCCCTCAGTCACCAAAAGTCACAAGTAACATCTTATATACATAATTATATAGTTCGAATTATTCACTAAACACTTTCACTGGGTAGATGAAATAATCCATAATTGCCTGCCTATAGCTAGGCATGGTGGGCCAGAGGGAGGGAGCCCAGAATTTAAAGGGCCGGGACCCTGCCTCACAGTCTGGGGGCCGGGAAACTACTGACTTTACAGAGGCCCGCGCTCCTTAGAGAGGGACGCTATGGGGTTGCTAGATACTTCCTTTTGTAACTTACTGATGCCTAACTTACCAGTCCAAATTGAGTCAAAATCGAGTCATAAACTTATTTTTGGCGAATATTTCTAACTTACAGGTGGCATTATGACACGATTGCGTCATACGAGCACTCTTGGAGGGGTGGCGTTATGACGCGATCGCGTCCTATAGATGCGGGAGGGTTAATCAATATCTCATCAGTCATTTTCTGCATGTAATCCAATGAATAGGGCGTAACCACCCTACAGACAGATTTTTGGATTCAAAGATTTGGGTTGGGAAATGGGGATGGAGGGGTGGGCGCGTGACAGGAAGGAAGGGGGAAGGCTTGAAGAGGGGGGGCGGGTAAGGGTGTAAAAGGAAGGGAGAAAGGGTGAGGGTGTTGGAAGATGCAAGCAGGGGTGAGGGCGGAAAAGGAAGGGAGGAATGGTGAGGGTGGATGAGGATGGGGGTAGGGGTGAGGGCGTAAAAGGAAGGGAGGAATGGTGAGGGTGGACGAGGATGGGGTTAGCGGTGAGGGCGTAAAAGGAAGGGAGGAAGGATGGTGTAGTGGTAGAGGAAGGGGAGACGTGAGATTTGATTTGATTTGAGATTTGATTCTTTATAGAGAAAGCATAAATCCATGGGAATACATAATTACACGTCTCAAAAGGGCAAAGGTGATAAAACAGTCTTTTACCCTACTCATATTATACATAAGTATCATAGTTACATTTTCTCAAAAGGGCGAAGGTGCATACGCAATCTTCACCCTATTTCTAGCTTAAACTATGTCATTACATATATAGTTAGATGAGTAATACATTGATATTGAAGATAATTTTTAACACTACCTAAGTTTAGTATAATACAGTATTATAATAAAGACATATCTAAAATACATGAGTCCCCGTTATAGACCTTGATCAGATTGTTTTTTGTTTTTAAACACGCATGCTGTCCCACAAGACCCCCAACTGAGCCCGGACCGTGTTAATCCCTCCTTAAACATCCTAGAGGGATCCTAACCGTCGTGACCCATACACCAGAGCCCAGCACCCAAAACATACAGCCATACAGATTCAGATTCAGATTCAGATTATTTTATATCTATAAAATAATATTCGGAGGGAAGGTGCAAGTAGTCCTCCGGGAGGGACAGTGCCGCATATCCGGAGGTACTTGTACCTCAAGCCATTAGCCGAGAATATTGAGGTCAATACAGCAGTATGGTTAGGGAGCGTAGACTGAGGGAGGTTGACAGGTAGGTAGATATAGCTCCGGGAAGGTATTTAGGCTGAGGGAGGTATTGATTTGATTTTATAATTACACGTCTCAAAAGGGCAAAGGTGATAAAACAGTGTTTTAGCCTACTCATATTATACATGTACAATATAAACACAAACATGAATACAACATTTAGTAAGTTTTTATCTCTATACTTGTTAGCAAACCAGTTGTCCCTAACTGTTTAAGAAGGACCCTTAGCTAAGCTGGGCTTAGGCTTAGCGCGGGTTTGTTATAATCCTTCTACTTTCCTTAATGTCATAGAATGACCCTCCCACTCCAGTTTAATACATGCCTACATATACACACACATATATACACCCATACACACGTATACAGTATAATTTTACATACATATATACACATATACATACATATACATACACACACACACACACACATGCATGTACATATACCTACATACATACCTATACACACATTAATTCATACAATAACACAAAAAAATTTCACAATATACAGTATATACATACACATTTATTATTATAATAACAATAATGATATAATGAGGCTATCAATTACATAATAATCATAACACTAAATCCTAAACTTTGTTTTATGTATATTTACCTTACGATGTATTGTATTTTTTTGCATATGGCTATTATTTGAGTAATCATATTATGATTGAACATCCATATAATTTGTTCATCGACCTTATCTATGGCATTGTTTCTATATTTCGCTAGGTGTTGGCAGTGCAGTATATAATGATTTAAGGTATGACTTCTTGGTGTTTTACATAGATAGACAACATATTTCGTGTTCTCCTTTAGGAACACCAAGTTCCCACATGTAACAATATCCTAACCTAAGTCGTGTGCACAAGGAGTCCTTCCAAGCACTTCTTAAGTTTCCGTATATGAAGCTAGTTCGCCGTGCAACGTTATTATAGTGATAGAATGTTGCACTACCCGCGTGTTTTTCTTGCATCATAAAAAGTTCCGCATCCTTTTGTTTTTTTTCTAATTGTTGATTTAATTTGTCTTAAAGATTGAATGCACTCGTAATCTATTGTGTCTTTCTCCGTTCCTAATTTAGCAAGTTCGTCCGCTCTTTCATTATTTATTATCCCAACATGTGAAGGTATCCACGTACATTTTACCATTCTCCCATTATTGCGTAGTTCATCTATAATAACCTTGCACTGAGATACCAGCTTTTCATACACGGGTTTTTTTTCTGTTCATAGGAGACGTGAGGGAAAGGCAGGTGGAGGGTGGGAAGGAGGGAGGAGGGGTGCACGGGTATGGGATTGAGGGAATGGGGGTGAGGGTGAGGGCGTTAGGGGAAGGGAGGGAGGGTGGGGGGTTGAGATGATGGGAGGAAGGATGGCGTGGATTTTTTGATTTGATTTGATTGTTTTATTGAGAAAAGTACAAATGTTACACAAGTATCATAGTTACATTATCTCAAAAGGGCGAAGGTGCATACGCAATCTTCACCCTATTTCTAGCTTAAACTATGTCATTACCTATATAGTTAGATGAGTAATACATTGATATTGAAGATCATTTTTAACACTACCTAAGTTTAGTATATACAGTATTATAATAAAGACATATCTAAAATACAAGAGTCCCCGTTATAGACCTTGATCATATTGTTTTTTGTTTTTGTTTTTAAACACTCATGCTCTCCCACAAGACCGTGTTAATCCCTCCTTAAACATCCTAGAGGGACCCTACCCGTCGTGACCCAGTCACCAGACCCCAGCACCCAAAACATACGGCCATACAGATTCAGATTCAGATTATTTTATTTCCATAAAATAATATTCGGAGGGAAGGTGCAAGTAGTCCTCCGGGAGGGATGTGCCGCATATCCGGAGGTACTTGTACATCAAGCCATTAGCTGAGAATATTGAGGACAATACAGCAGTATGGTTAGGGAGCGTAGGTTCGCTGACCCAGGGTGGCCTGTAAGGCACCACTAGAATGTACATGTGTTTAGTTGAAGAGCATAGCTACACATCAAATTATATGTTTTATAATTTTACATTCTTTTAAAAGGTTGTACATAGTTCCACTGTTGAACATCCATATTATCTGTTTCACATACAATACAGTAAATCAACTAAAGTACATGGAATGTATATGACCTCCTGTCTAGATGAAGAGACAGGGGCAGTTAGTTAATCCCTGCCAATCCCCAGTGGCCTGGAAAACGGTCAGATTACCTCTTAACGAGGAAACCGGACCGTCCCCCAGCCCACCTGGGGTCATTAGCAAAGATTCACACATTTATGGCAAACTAATTTAGCTACAGTATCTATATTTTGGTGACTTGTAAATTGTAGATAGTAGCTAGTTAATTATAGTACATCACTTTAGTAATGAAATTAAAAAGTTAACACAATAAGTATAATAATAATAATTATAATATAAATAAAAATATAAATAATAACTAATAAATAAATGAAAATAAAAAGTAGTAACAGTAAAAATAATAATAATAATAATAATAATACAAATAATAATACTAATAAAAATAATTAAAGTTGCAAGCAACGTTGTGCGGGGTTCGAGCGGGGTTGCACGCAGGGTATTGTGTTGGATACAAGGGCTGTGTCACATATATCAAAATATCATGTATCTCATCGGGCATGGAGAAAGTACACAAGGAATATAGTGTAGCCATTTTGGCTATGGCCACTTAGACCATTAACTCCCTCAGACATATTATGTTCCAGTAAGTCCGAGGAGGCGGGAGCCCCAGGATCATTGCCACTGCCTCACACTACACTCACAACAACACTGCGGCTGTTAGAATTATCGCAGGAGGCTGAGGTTGCCACCAACGGTTTTATCGTATGGTAACTTATCGGACTTACTGAGCTCATATGACGCAAAATCGCGTCATAAACTTATTGGAGAGGTATAGAGATAAGTCCATATGACGCGATCGCGTCATATGAGTTTTTGGTGGACATATTCATATGACGCGATCACGTCATATATGTCGCAAGGAGTTAAGGAGTGTGACCATTTTGGTTAAAGCTATTAATCCTGTACGAGTTGTTGTTGTTGTTGTTGTTCCCTAAGCTACCTGGCCGAACAGCCCCGAGTCCCTGAGGACTCGGGCCACGATCGGGCTTTCCCACAGAGCTCTCATTGAGTGTAGATTGTGTTGTTGGCGTAAGTGGTTGTGTGAAATGCAGTCTTCTATTATGTGTTTAATAGTATAGGGTGCTGTGTTACATCCCGGGCAGGCATCGACAACAGAGTCATCCAGTCTCTTCTGCTAGCTCAGGAGAGCTGGATGGTGTCCGCATCTCAGCCTGGCCAGGTGGACTCTGTCCTCGCGAGGAAGGGAGGATTCGGAAGGATGGATTTCGGGAGGTCGTGCTTGCAGCTGCGTGTTGTCTGTGAGTGAGTGGATGGATCGGCGAGAGATATGAGTATGGATATGCTTCTGGAAGGTGGTTCGGGGTGGGAGGGAGGACAGTAATTGTGTGTGATACCGTGTGCTGGGTGTTGTTTTGATATTTCTTGGTGTCTGTGGGTGTGTTGCCATGTAGTTTAGTGGGTGGTCTTGGTTCGTGGAGGCTACTGCTAGGAATTAAGTGCCTCTCATGATCACTGATCTTATGTATTGTTTATATACTGTACAAAGGAGTACAAAGGAGTACAAAGGAAATCAAGCAACAACAGATCTAGTGACCCTTCTAGGTTGCTTTTCCTCCAAAACACTGAGGATCAAGTGTCCAAACAGTGGTTTAGAGTGGGTAAGGGAACATTGGAAAGGGAACTACTGCCCTGGAACTAATGTCCGTGGCAGGATTAGGAAGTTAGTAGGGGACAGATGGGTTAGTAACTGAGGGGGGGCTAAAATAAAGTTATTCATTTACAAACGCAGTCAGTCGCGGGTTTGATGCGAGATATTTGTCTAGGCGGAGTCTAAATGAATCAACGGTGATGCAGTCTATAACGCTTCGGGGAAGCCCATTCCACAAGTTGACAACTCGATTGAAAAAGAAATTCTTAGATTCGTGTGAGTTAAAAGATTTACCAATAATTTTGCAACCGTTTCCCCGCGTGTAATTAGCTTGGTCGATAGGGAAGCACTTACTACAGTTCATATTGTCGATGCCTTTGATGATTTTGAACACTTGAATTAAGTCACCTCTTAATCTGCGCTGGGTTAAAGGAAATAGATTTAATTCTCTAAGACGCTCTTCGTATGGTTTGTTCTTTAGGCTAGGTATCATTTTGGTAACTCTACGTTGAACTCGTTCTAGCTTGTTTATATCTTTTTGGTAATAAGGGCACCAGGATTGAACGCAGTATTCCAGAAGAGGGCGGACTAAGGAATTGTAAAGGGTTAGGATAACTTCTTTGGATATATGCTCAAATGACCTGCCTATAAAGCCAATTATTTTGTTTGCCTTCTTAACAACTTCTGAACATTGTTGACTCGGTTTTAGGTTACTCGATATTGTTACTCCCAGATCGGTTTCTCTGTTTACATTCTTAAGCTGAGTGCCATTCATCGAATAGTTTGCTTTCTCATTTAGGTATCCGATATGTAGTACTTTACATTTATTCGCATTGAAACTCATTTGCCAAATTTGGGCCCAACATGACAATTTATCTAGATTGTGTTGCATATCGTCAATTTGATCTTTTGAGAGTACGCTATTTGCAATTTTTGTATCGTCATCAAATTTTGAGATTGTACAGGTGAGACCCTCATCTATGTCGTTGATGTAAATTAGAAAGAGAATTGGTCCTAGTACCGATCCCTGGGGTACCCCGCTACTTACATTGGTCCATTTAGATGCCTTACCGTTTATGACTACTCTTTGCTTTCTGTCGCTAAGCCAATTTTCTATCCTTTTCAACACACCATCTTGTATTCCATGCGCTTTTAGTTTTAGCAGTAAATGTTTGTGGGGAACTTTGTCAAAGGCCTTTTGAAAATCAAGGTATATAATATCTACAGCTTTACTCTCATCGTAGAGGTTGAGGATATCGTGGAAGAAGTCTAAGAGGTTTGTTATACAGGAACGTTTTTTACGAAAGCCGTGTTGAGTATCTTTAAGTATGTTATTTTCCTCTAAATGATTTACGAGTCTGTCTCGTATGACCGTTTCTAGCATTTTACATACAACTGAGGTTAAGCTAATTGGACGATAGTTACTGGGTAGGAATTTGCTGCCTTTTTTTAATATCGGTGCTACGTTGGCTAGCTTCCACTCAGGCATAGTTCCAGACTGCAAGGATTTATTGAATAGTAATGTCAGTGGTTTGGAGAGCTCATCCTTAGCTTCCTTTAGAACTCTAGGCGAGATTGTATCAGGTCCAGGCGTTTTATTTACCTTGAGTTTATCTAAACAATTCAATACTTCTCTCTCTCTGTAACGGTGATATTGCTTAGAACATCCGAATTATCAATCTAAATCGGCGATGGTGTAGGGATATCACTGAGTCTTCTGTTGTAAAAACTGATGCAAAGAAGGTATTGAGGGCAGTACTCATTTGTACTTCGTCTTTGGTGTATTCTCCATTTTCATCGACTAATGGTCCAACAGTTGAAGTAACTACTTTTTTCTTTCTGATACAACCATAGAATTCTTTCGGGTTTGTTTTACTTTGATTCGCAATATGTAACTCTAAGTTTTTTTTACTTTGCTTAATTAACTTTTTGGCTTTGTGTCGTAGCTCTACAAATTTCACCCGTTCTTCGTCATTTTGTGAGGATTTTAATCTATCATTAGCAAATTTTTTAGCAAGCAGGCAGTTTGAAATATCTTTATTCCACCATTTGGGCTTATTATTATGGCCTGGACGCCGTATTTTTAATGGTATGCAGTCTTGCACTGCTTTTAGGTAAATGGTTTCGGATAACTTCCAAGATGTATTTATGTCGTTATTGTTAATTAAAAAGCTCCAGTCAGTTTCTTTAAACATAGCTCTAATTTTATGGAAGTTTGCTTTCTTGAAATTAGGGACTTTTTCGATGCTACTATTTGGTTCGTTACTAGTAAACTTTAAAGTGAAAGTTATCGTACGATGGTCGCTGTTACTGAATTCATCACCAACATTCAAATTCTCTATCAATTCTTCTTTTGTTGCAAGTACAATGTCAAGAACGTTATTACCACGGGACGGTGTTCGAACAAATTGATAAAGCGAACTCTCTTGCAAGTTAGTATACAAGTCATGTCCGGAGTGTGAAGTAAGAGTATCGCCCCACTTGGTCACAGGTAAATTAAAGTCGCCAAAAATTACGGTATCTTGTGAGTTACTTACATCTGCAATTTGTTCGTAAATTTCTCGGTCAGTTTGCACTGATTGAGCTGGAGGTCTGTATATTAATGCAAGTATTATTTTTGTACCTTTATTATTCTTTATTAGCACAAAAGATGCGTCGACGTTCACAATTTGAGGTTTTGACAAGAGGGTAGGGTTAAGACTTTCTTTGATATAAAGTAAAACGCCACCTCCATTTAGATTTATTCGGCTTTTCTCAAACATTACATAACCGGGAAGTGAATACTCTGCTAAAAAGTCTCTATCTTCTGTATTGAGCCAAGATTCTGTTATGCCAATCACATCATAATTTTCTGTAAAAACTAGCTCCTCTAAATCTGAAAATTTATTGCGTATGCTACGAGAAACTGTGGTGGTAGTTTCTTTGTTGTGTCCAAATTTTGTGTGAGCAAGTGACCTGAGGGTGTTAAGTCTGGGTGTCATTTCTTTTTAATGTTTGTGGTGTGCTGTTTGAATGTTATATGAGTATATTATGTTACTCCTATGATTTTGTGTGTGTGTGTATGTGTTAGGGGTGTGTTGTTTATGGTGAGTTGAGGGATGTATTTGTGTTCTCCTGTCCAGCTTGTGAGCAGGGTTGCGGTGGATTTGGCTGGGGGTAGATTAAGTCTGTTTGTAGTGCACCAGCCATGTAGTGTGTTGAGATAGGGTTGAAGGAGATCTGTTGCTCTTTTTGGGTCATGGTGTGTGCAATTGTGCATGTGAGTGTTATGTCATCTGCATAGGATGCTAAGTTTATTTGGGGCGTATTGGGTGTAGTTATATCGTGCATGTACAGATTGAAGAGTGCGGGCGATAGGACGGATCCTTGTGGGACTCCGTTTGGAAAGTTTCTGATTTTAGATGACTGACCGGCAAAAGATGCGTGTGCACATCTGCCTGCTAGGAAGTTGGCCAGCCACCTTTTTGTGTTGTTGTGCATGTTTGTGTTGTAGATTTTGTTTGTTAGATTGTGGCGGTGTGGGGATCGGTTATTACACCATACCCGAAAGAGGATTTATGGAGCTCCGATCTTACTCTCAACCATCTGAACAATTTAACCAGCACACCTAAACTTCGTTAAATGCGGAAATAGCCTCACAAAAATATCATGCCCTGGTGGGGGCACGAACTCTCGACCCTTGGGTGTGAGGCAGGCACCTTACCAGTTAGACCAATAGAGATATCCCACTTGGCCTGTTCGGCTCAGGGTATTTCTGCATCCGAGGTCTGTTTAGGCTAACTTATTTTCACTGACTTTGCACTACTTCACCTTCCGGGAAGCGAAAGCTCCGAACAGAGAGGAACGAACAGAGAGGAACAAGCTTGAGCCGAATCGACCGGGAGTCCGTCAGAGAGATGAACGGGAATGGTGAGTCAACTTCGCTGAGCGATGCTACACGCACCTACAAACTGCCCAGTTGGCAACTCGCTTGGGCGGCTGGCAACTCCACAACCCAACCCAATCGAGTCTCACAACACTCCCTGCTCTCTCCTATCCTCTTCCTTGCCCTGTAGGGATCGGTTTTTACACCATACCCGAAAGAGGATTTATGGAGCTCCGATCTTACTCTCAACCATCTGAACAATTAAACCAGCACACCAAAACTTCGTTAAATGCGGAAATAGCCTCACGAAAATATCATGCCCTGGTGGGGGCACGAACTCTCGACCCTTGGGTGTGAGGCAGGCACCTTACCAGTTAGACCAATAGAGATATCCCACTTGGCCTGTTCGGCTCAGGGTATTTCCGCATCCGAGGTCTGTTTAGGCTAACCTATTTTCACTGACTTTACAGCGGGGGATGGCATCGAAGGCTTTACTAATGTCGAGTGTGGCTAATAGTGATCTGTGTGGTGATCTAGCTGAGTTGATGCCGTCAAAAGCTCTTTGTGTAAGGTCTGTGAGAAGAGTGTTTGTGGAGTGCAGTGGCCTAAAGCCATGTTGTGTTGGAGCTAGGGGTAGGTCGGGTGTAATTAGTTGTAACACTAGGCGTTCCATGACTTTGAGGGGGAGGTAGGGAGCAAGGAGTGTGATGGGGCGGTGCGAGAGGGTAGCGTGGGGTCTTTGTTGGGTTTGGGGAATGTGGTGATGAGACCATGCTTCCAAATGTCTGGTATTGTGTTGTGTGAATAACTGTAGTTTGATAATATGTTAGTGAGTGCTTGTATGCCTTGTGGTCCCAGGTGTCTGAGGTGTATGTTGCTTATGTTGTCTAGGCCACAAGCGGGTGAGTGCTTGAGATTGTTGATGATATGCTTTGTCTGGTGATTGGTGAAGGGTGTATAGTCAGGGTCTGTGGGGAATTGTCTCTTACGTCGGATGACACGTCGGTCGTCTTTGTGAGGTTTTAGGTGACTGACATGTGAGAAGTGATTGATGAGAGTGTTTGCTTGTTGTTTACATGAAGGAGTAGAGTCTGTTGTTGTGATTGCAGCATGTGATTGTGTTGTGTTGCTGTTGGAAAGTGTGATGCTGTTTAGTGTTTTGTAGAGTTTTTTGGGGTTTGTTTTGTGATCAAGTGTTTGTAGGAAGTTATTCCAATTTAGTTTTTGTTGTTCTTATATTTTGTTGTTAGTTTGGGTGTTGAGTGCTTGGATTTGTTGTGGGATGTCTTGTGTGTGGGGTGCTGGGGAGTGTTTCAGTATGTTGTATTGTCTGATGAGGTTTTGAATGTCTGGTGTGAAGTTGGGGTTGTGTCTTTTTCTGTTACCTCTTGGAATGTGTTTCTTGTCAGTGTTTTGGATAGTTTTATTGAGTATGTGTACAGCATTGTTGATGTTAGTGATGGGTGTACTGTTTAGAGTTGTGAAGTGTTGTTCTGTCTCATTTGTGAATGCTTCCCAGTTAGGTCTTTTATAATTGGTGTATGTGTGTTTGTGGTTAGCTGGGGTGAGTCTGGTTTTGGTGGTGATAATGATCGGGAGGTGGTCAGAGCTTAAGGTTCTGACCACCCTCCAGGATGTTGTGGGGGCGAGTTCTGGGGAGCAAAAGGTGATGTCTGGAGATGATGGGTTATAGAGGGCTTGGTGAGGAATATGGGTATGTTGATGGATGTCGTTAAGGATGATGAGGTTAACAGTTTGGTTTTGTAGTACCAGCCCTCTGTCTGTGTCGGGGTTGTCGACAAACCAGGCCGACGTCTTGGCGTTGAAGTCACCACCCAGGATGATGTGTGGGGTGTTTGTGATGTGTTGTAAGTGTGGTCTGTATTCATTTGGTACTGTAGGGATGTATGTGTTTATGATGGTTATGTTGGAGTTGTTGCCAGTGCATATTTTAATTGATTTTATTTCTGTTGCGTTATCATTTGGGGGGAGGAGGGATTTGGTTTGTACACTGGTAACTCTGTATGATATTTCTTTGTGTACCAGGGTGATGAGTCCACCGCCTCCGCCGACAGCCCGGTCTTGTCTGATGGTGGTGAAATCATGAAATGTGGGTGTTTTTTGTGTTGTGCGGAGTTTTGTTTCTTGTAAGATGGCAATGTGTATGTTGTGTTGTTTGATGAAGTGTGAGAGTTTTTTGTGTTGATGCCATCTATGTTCAATTGGAGAATGTTTATTTTATGTGCACGATGTATGTTGGGTGCTGCTGCACGAGGATGGGGTGGGGGTGAGGGAGGGGCTGGGGGTTGGGATGGGTGAGGTGGGGGTGGGGATTGGGGAGCAGATGGGGGTTGGAATGGATTAGGATGAGGTGTGGTATGTGGATGGTATGGGAAGGTTAGGTGGGTTATGGAGGAGAGGTAGACAGGTTTTAGGGGGGGGGGGTACAAAGGAGTACAAAGGAGTACAAAGGAAATCAAGCAACAACAGATCTAGTGACCCTTCTAGGCTGCTTGTCCTCCAAAACACTGAGGATCAAGTGTCCAAACAGTGGTTTAGAGTGGGTAAGGGAACATTGAAAGGGAACTACTGCCCTGCCACTAACGTGGCAGGACTAGGAAGTTAGTAGGGGACATATGGGTTAGTAACTGAGGGGAGGATAAAGTTATTCATTTACAAACGCAGTCAGTCGCGGGTTTGATGCGAGATATTAGTCTAGGCGGAATTTAAATGAATCAACGGTGCTGCAGTCTATAACGTTTCGGGGAAGCCCATTCCACAAGTTGACAACTCGATTGAAGAAGAAATTCTTAGATTCGTGCGAGTTAAAAGATTTACCAATAATTTTGCAACCGTTTCCCCGTGTGTAATTAGATTGGTCGATAGTGAAGTACTTACTACAGTTCATATTGTCGATGCCTTTGATGATTTTGAACACTTGAATTAAGTCGCCTCTTAATCTGCGCTGGGTTAAAGGAAATAGATTTAATTCTCTAAGACGCTCTTCGTATGGTTTGTTCTTTAGGCTAGGTATCATTTTGGTAACTCTACGTTGAACTCGTTCTAGCTTGTTTATATCTTTTTGGTAATAAGGGCACCAGGATTGAACGCAGTATTCCAGAAGAGGGCGGACTAAGGAATTGTAAAGGGTTAGGATAACTTCTTTGGATTTATGCTCAAATGACCTGCCTATAAAGCCAATTATTTTGTTTGCCTTCTTAACAACTTCTGAACATTGTTGACTCGGTTTTAGGTTACTCGATATTGTTACTCCCAGATCAGTTTCTCTGTTTACATTCTTAAGCTGAGTGCCATTC